>JAPYYW010000329.1:0-117802 GCA_030522545.1 Cremastinae sp. A BG-2022a | reverse complement strand
TTTTTTTATCGATTTTAAGACCTTATTCGATCGGAAATTTCCCGTAGATAACGAAAATGCTACTTATTCGAGGCGCAATTCAAGAATTCATATTGAAAAGCTCAAAAAACTGATCCGAAAGTCAGTTTTTTTGCTCATTCTATATGAATTCTTGGATTTCGCCCCGAATAAGTAGCATTTTCGTTATCTACAGGAAATTTCCGATCGAATAGACTCTTAAAATCGAAAAAAGAAAATTTCAAAAAATTTGGTGAGTCACACTGGGTCTCGTGAATCCATGAAAATTCCAATTTCAAGTAAATCCATCTTCGATAGGTCGATTTCTATAGAATTTCATACTCTGCATTGCCATCTGGTCACGATGAGTTAAAATAAAGTAGCCTATGTTTAAATCGACGTTAAAAACAGTCTCTATGACAAATTTCATTGAAATCCTTGCAAACGTTTTAGCGCGATTGAGTAACAAAACATCCAAAAATACAAAAATTCACATTTATATATTAAATAAGATATTTAAATATATTTAATTGACAAATATTTTATTTATAGTGGTTCTCGTCGAGCGATGCGGAGGGAAAAATATATTTCTTCGAGGAAAACAGCAATGAATCTTCGTGGGTATTGCCGTCCGTGGAAAGTGAAAAGTTGCGTGCTATCGATGGGAGAGCTGAAAAAGTCGAATCAGAAAATGCACAAAGTAAGAAAACGGAGACCGGAAGTACGAGAAGTGTGGGATCAGCGATTGAGAGCGTCAGAGAATTGGCGACCAAAAAGACTCCCGTTCCGACTGGTGGTGACTGGCCCCATTTGTGCGATGGAAATAATATGGTTAGAATCAGTTATCGTGGAATCGTTTCATGCAATATTAATGTATTTTCAACAGAATTTTTAATATTATCTTTTTCTGTACATTTTTATAAACACAATTTATCATTTGTAGCTGGTTCTTAAAGAGGGTGTGATAAACCGTACGAAAATCACGGAAAATGGCAAGAAATTACGAAAAAATTGGAACACGTCTTATGCCGTACTGACAGAGTTATTTCTGCTATTTTTCAAAGATGCTAAAACATTTACTATGATGGTAAGTAAGACCAAATTCGATTGCGAGTATTAACAGAATTTCAGAGTCAATGAAAATAACTGAAATTATGTTAAACAGAAAACAGGTCAATCGGCAATGGCAAAGCCAGACATATCCGTCGATTTGAATGGAGCATTGGTAGAGCCTGGAGAAAGAGCCAGCAGTCGTAAAAATGTTTACATGATCAGTACAGTTCTTGGTCTTCAAGTACTCATTCAAAGCGACAATAGTGCCGTTGCTAACGAATGGTTTGAAGAGATACACGCCGTTATAAGGAAGCTGGTAAGTTTTTAATTTTCGCAATTTGACATTTTTTAAATGCAGAAAATATTATAAGAATGCACTGAGAATAATTTTTTTTTAGCCGTCCGGCTTCAAGTCCCAAGGAAAAGTTCTACCAACCACCGGAGAGGCTCGTAAGATCAGTGGAGGAAAACAGCCCACCGAATTAAATGTTCCCGAAGATAGTAAAAAATCTGCAAAGATATCTCGCTCAAGATCCATGAAAAGTGCGTTACGTTGACGTTATATTGAAGTAAGAAATACATACGTAGCTTTATACTGAGAAATATGTTTAATTTTACAGTGAAACGATTGGACGACTCATTGGAAGATTTGAGTGGAACTGCTGCAGAGAGACAAACGAGAATAAAGGCAAAGCTTCGTCGTTTTTTTCAACGTCGACCAGCCGTTGAGTTGTTAGTGAAAAATGGTATCTACAAAGGTTCGTATCATGAATTTAAAGAATTATCTCTAATGTTGCAAAATAACAATATATGACGGAACAATTGCCACATTTTATACAGATGAACCTGCATTTGGCTCTTACTTGAGTGATGTTTGTCCCACGGAACCCCCGAGAATTCCACTCTTCGTGAAAACATGTATCGAAGTTCTGGAGAGTAACGAAGAAAACATGAAGACTGATGGCTTGTACAGAGCAAGCGGAAATCTGAGTCAAATACAAAAGATTCGACTACAGGTTGACCAATACAAATTAGACGTGTTGGCGCAAGAGGAGGATGTTCACGTGCTGGCAGGAGCATTGAAACTCTTCTTCAGGGAACTAAAGGAACCTCTTATACCCTCCAGTTTTCTCAAGGAAGCAGTTAACGCGAGCAGTAAGAAAATAATAATTATGATATTAAATAGACAAATTTTAATTTTTTTTAGATGGTAAAGGATCAAGTTCTTAATCGTTTCTCTTTTTCAGTGTTGAAGAAGACTTCCGCAAAAATTCAATGCTTCAGAGAAATTGTTAAGGCGCTGCCACCTCCAAATTACGATACTTTGCAATTTCTGTTGAAACATCTTTTAAAGTAAGACTCGGAACATTTAGAAAAATAAGTTACAGCAATTACAAAGCTAGATTGGAAAATATAATTTTGAAACATCAAATTGCAGAGTCACATCGTACCAAGAATTCAATCGCATGCACATACCGAATTTGGCGATAGTGTTCGGACCAACGTTGATGTGGCCCGCCGAGGAAAGCGCAAACATGGCATTGGATTATATGCAACAAAATTTGGTTATCGAATGCCTTTTATCCGAGTACAATAAGATCTTCAAATAGTAATTGAAGAAATAAACAAACATATTTATTTTTTTAAGATTAATGCATCATTGAGGCGAGGTTGCTTGATCCATTCCGGCGAATTGAGAATGTTGAAAGTCTGGATTAAGATATATTTTTCGAAATATAGTTTTAACGGAAAGTCAGTATATATATATTGGACAAAAGAATATATATATATATATAAGAAGGGTAAAGGACTGAAAAACGTTAAGTGGAAGTGAGAGAAAGAGATAGGAAAGAGTTAAAGATTTGTTGAGATTTATTCGGGTCAAGAATGGAACATTTATCGAACGACTCTCTAAGAGTTTCGAATCGCAAAAAATCATCGTTTACGTACAGCCCAAAAAGTCGATTTAAATGTGTATAAGTGTTAAAAAAAGAAACTTGAAGCTCGAAAACACATCACAATACATTGCGAAGGGCAATGACCAGAGTTTTAAATATTTGAGACGTCTATCCCAAGGGTACGTCTCAAGGTGTTAACAAGATGCTATAGAATTTCCTAGGCATACGAAAAAATTATTTACCTATTACCTACCAGAAATGTATTACCGAAAAGATTCGAATGTATGTATGTATTTATGTATATATCTATATTATATAGTATTTAAACGGAGAAAATGTTTAATCGTAGTTCGGCGAAAAAAGACGTTTGAAAAATTTGTTAATTTATTGGCAAATCTTTGAAAAAAAAATTCGTTTATGAGAATTCAAACATTCCACAAATTTCCGAATTCGAAGCCAATTTCCGGATAGACGTATATTTTACATGAAATATCTATTGAAAACTCAATTTTATCCGCGATATTTCTCATTTTTTATTCTTTTAGAGCTTTAACGTTAGCACGAATCTTCTTTTTAATCGGGTATTCAACGTTTAAGAATAGGGGAGGTATGAAATATGTTACAATAATCGCTACCAGCCAAATAGTTAAACGTAACAGCGGCGAATTGTGACACGAAATTACAAAGAGAATAGGTATTAAATCGCTCAATGCGAAAATACATCAACGAGAAAAAAAAAACATTACTGCACAAGCAACAAAAATTTTAGCTTTTAGGATAAAAGGCTATCATCCTAATGAAAGTAATTGTAAATTCCTTTTCAAAGTTTTCAATAGTTTAACTATCCACAGCTTATTGCACAAAATTATTTTATCATATTATTCAAATCACATAATCATGAATTAATTGATCTAATCAAAAATAGTCTTTCAAAAACAATGTCTTGTATAGATTAAATTTTAAACTAAATTTCAAATAATACACACAACTACACGTGTAATCTCTTTTTTCAATGTTATCAATCATAGCTAACTGAAATGAAATATGATAGAAAAGTTATGGTATTTTCTCTTGTCTGTAAGAAATGTGTAAAATCGTTCCAGCATTTTCGTTTTGTTTTCTTCCATGCTTGTTAGGAAAACTAATTTCATTGTTTTGTAGCATATACTTTATTCTTCTGAAGATCGTAATTGTATTATTTTATAATATAAAACTATGTGAAGTTATGTATTCAAGATATTATATTTATTGTTAATGAAAATACAAGTGAACAGTTATCCTATATATGAACACAATTTTTAATTTTTAATTAAAAATACTCGTAATTTTCAAGAAATAAAAAATAAGCGACATTAAGTTACACAACATTAATCTGTAATTTTCTAATATTCGTTTATTTACATAGAATAACTGAATCGGCATAGTACACGATTGTACTACCAATATTTTTGGATCAATGCATAGTACATTTATTATTCTTCTTTCACATACTTGTGCTTGATGTCCTTCCACTGTCTCTGAAAAAAAAGTATTTTATAAGAATTAGATTAATTGGAAAGTGGCTCTTCGACGAATCAAAGGAAAAAAATAATTGTTGATAAAATCAGAGACTCAAATGTTGAAGATGGAAATTATACAACGAGTGCAATGATTGTCAAAAGTTGAAATAGAAATTAAAAAATTACGTGATAGATAGAAATGAAAAAAAAACTCACTCCTTTATTTATATTATCATATATTGCTTTGGATACTATGTCAGTAGAACGTTCGAATATGAACGAACCAGCCATAATGGCCAATATAAATGTAGAAGTTCGCCTGAAAACGGCGTTGTACATAACTCTTTGGAAACTCATCCTGTACACCTATAATCAGATTTTTATCATCAAGTTAAACAATTCTCAAAAACAATGAAAACGAAAAATAATTTTTTTTCAACGAAACAATATCTTACGTAAACTCGTAGCGCGTTACAGACGAGCGATCGAGTGTTGAGCACGCAATGAGTAAAAAAGTGTAGAAGTTGTTCCGCATGCGTCAAAATTCACGTAACACACGTGCGCGTCGATAATTGAAGTTTGAAGGAATTACTGCAGATGGAGCGGAGCGTCGCTCCAACTTTACGATCGTTTTCGGAGTTCTTCGCTCTTCCTCATTTCTCCACTTTCCAGTTTGACGCCATTAGCTGCTCTATTCCGAATAAAGCATTATTTCGAGTTTTTGCGTTTTTCTGAAACTGCAAAGCTTTGCATTTCGGTTGCAGCCCTTCAATAAATCGTGAGTGAATAACTTTTGATAAAGATATATACGAAATATCGGAGATAATTCCGTAATAAAGGGACACTGTCTAATAGAAACTCTCATCTCTCTCCAGAGCGAAGCGCTTGGGTGATTATATCGATTGACACGCAAGTGTAAGCTGTTCCGGCCGAAAGTCGAAGAAAAAGAAAAAAAAAAGACATAAGTGAGTTGTAAAAATGTACACGCGAAGCAGATCTTTCACAGGGGGTCCAGGTGTTGGAAATGGTGAGAACAAGTTGAAGAGTCGCGTCAGCATAATTTCATTTGACCGAGACAGCTTTGTAGCATGAAAATCAATAGTCTCACCTCCCGGCATTCAGTAATGGCGTCGCACGGACGCTCACTTTTAACTCTTTCTTTTTTTTTTTCTTCCTCATCTTTCGATATCTCAACAAACATATTAGCAAATTGTATATGAAGTAATTTAAATACCGTTAATTTTAGGAAGAGGCCAGATGAATCCAGGAAATTCATTTCCGTCCCCCAATGCGGTAAGTTTTCTCTAATTGTCTCAATAGTTTTCATCTTTACAGGAGTTATTTATTATTATTATTATTTACATACTCGTTGTCGCTTATTTTTTGATTTGTGAAAAAAATAAGCAAAATTTCATCACATTGAGCAGTTGTTTCCAAGGTAAAATATTTTGAGAGATAGATAAATGAGGGAAAGGAATTTTGATTGTCTGTATCGGCACATACTAATCCAAAAATTCTTCGTTACTCCCCTAACCTGCCTTTAAGCAGGCACAAGTAGCTATACAACAATACCGAGGAGGTGTATTTTGCCAGGGGCGAGATCGCCGGTTGCCCTCATAGCGTAACCATTAGCTTAGGGATGTATCCCTGGTCGTTGGCTGCACAACTCTTGTCCACCGGCGAGAGAATGCTGCAAAGGGCTCAGTGCGCCGCGAATAGAGGCATGATTCTCTATTCATGACAACGACATTGAGTTTCTCTCTCTTTTTTTTTTACTTTTTTTAATCGTAGATTAAAAAAAGGCAACGAAACGTCGCGTCGTTGAAGGGCTAGAGAAGATGCTTCCTTCCAGAAAGCGTGAACAACTGATGGGAAAAGAGTCGTTTAGGCGTTGGGTATTCGCTGTGTGCATTACGCTGGAGGGTTTAGACTAAACAGCAACAGTGCCCATGGTGCTAGGATTAGGCAATAATCCGAGTAATCATAGTATTAATGTTTACAGCAATGTTGTGGATAAATTAATGAAAAATTCTTTGGTACAGCAACTTGCCGAGTTAATGGAAGTTTTTGTTGTTATGATAATGAGTTTTTTAAAAACTCGGCAAGTTGCTGTCCTAAAGAATTTTTCATCAATTTTTCCTCAACAATTACGAAATCTGTAAATGTACTGTTTAAACTTGTCCAAGAAATTGACGTTTTGTTCGTGGTTTGGATGGTTGGGACTACAGCTAACTTTGTGCAGTAGCGGTTGCAAACAAAAAATGCTAATAATCGAAAAAAATTTTGAAATCGAAATTTCAGCATCTAATACTGGTCTTTACCAAATTTTCACCAACCCTACAATCAATTTAATATAAATTATTAAAAGCTCGAAACAGTTAGAATCTGTAAAAAATTTTCGGCTTGGAAATGATATAAGAGTTATATTTTTCATGAAAATATTTATCAAGAAAATTAATGAAAACGTACGAAACGTACGAAAAATTATTTTTTCACATTTTTTATATGGTAAATGAACATCTTATGAATGTTATTTTTTGAACATTCCATGAACAATTGAAGTGCCATGACCAAACGAATTCTTCAGGAATTTATCGTGAATAATTTTTTTGATACAAATTGAAATTGATGCACATTGTTAATTGTAAAAAAACCCGGAAAACTTCGGACTGCGAGTCACCAAAGAGCGATACCAGTGTTGCACACAGCGAATAGGCTATCGGGGGGCAGCTCGTAGAGCAAGCATCCATATACGATTGGCGACCACTGGTCCCTGGTGGGATTTCACAACCGTAGAGGTTCCTTGTGTAGCGGCGGAAAACCCACCCTCTGTTTTTACAGTACAATTCACAAGGTGGACACACTGAGCGGTTCGCCTACAAACCTGGAGTAATTGAACCTTCGGCGCCACTCAGACCATCCGGACCTGTGGTATCGGGTAATGCACAAATCATGAAGCAGTCTTCACCTTCTTCGCAGCCACAGGTACAGCAGCAGCAGAAGCAGCCGCAGCAGCTGCAGCAGCAGCAGAGGCCACAGCAACAACAGCAGCAGCAGAGGCCGCAGCAGCCACAGCAGCAGCAGCAGCAGCAGAGGCCCCAGCAACAACAGCAGCAGCAGAGGCCGCAGCAACAACAACAACAGCAGCAGCAGCAGAAGCCACAACAAATGCAGCAGAAGCCACCACAGCAACAGCAGAAGCCGTTGCAGCAACAACAACAGAAGCCTCCGCAGCAACAGCAGCAGGTGCCGCAGCAACAGCAGCAACCATCCATGGCAATGAATACATCAACACCAAAATTGAAGCCAATTCTGAAACAGTCTGTGCAAGGAGTACAGAGTGGCAATGCTCCGCAAACCCCGACTCCTGTTCCGGCCCCCAACAATTTTGCTACGTCAGGAAATCAACAGAATAAAAACGAAATGACTGGGACCAATAAATCTGATGGTACATTGAATCAGATTGCTGAGAAAAATTTGGATTCTTCAATTTTATCTGAAGAAGGAGCTGATGATTGTCAAGAAATGGAAAACGACGATCAACCGTGGACAGACGCTGAAGATCGTCCCAAATGGAAAAGATTCAAGAAACTTTCTGGCTGTGAGTACGATATTTTATATGATTAAGATTTTATTGGAACTATTACTGTACACATGATGACATTACACTGCGCAAATTTGAAGATAATCCTTCAGGTGTTGATAGTTCCGGATTATTATTTTATTGTACCGTTGAGCTAGCCTCGGTTTATCTATGTGAAATAGTTGTCTGATGAATAAAAGTACTCTTGTCTCGAGAAATTTCGTATTTGCACAAAATTAGATCAAAGATTAATTTTTTTTCGTTCCTTATAGACAAACCAAACAAAAAACTGAAGAGACTGAGAATGAATCAGCGCCTCCGCAAAGCATTAATGCCAAAAAATGCTATAATGGTATTAAACGAGATGAAAGCTGGCGTTCAGTTTACTTTTCCAGAAACTCAGGCAATAATGCCAAATTCACTTTTCCTTGTTCATGCAGAGGTGAGTTGTTCATCGAAATGCCGAAAGTTCATGAGAAAAAGAGTCTTTAAAGTCTCTCGTATTATTTTAGCTCGATGGAAAAATTTACGTTGGTCAAGGACTGTCAAAACCTCTGGCTCGGCAAAACGCTGCTGAGAATGCTCTGAAATGCCTGTTGCTGGAAAAAATGTCGGCAGCAGCGATGAAGGAACGCACGGAGACTGATAACGACATTGCGATGGATACTTCGTCGCAGGGAGACGAAACGAACAACTCTGCTGGCGCTAAGGATGACAACGGAGAAGAACCAACGGAGGAGGACGACGTCCCGTGGAGCTCGTTAGCCAGTTTCGCCCTGTACAAGCTATTCCTCGAGTGGCAAAATCAAGGGACCGTAGTTCCGATCCCACGACCAGGTGTCCCAGCACCGTCCAAAAATAAAACTGAACCGAAGCCAGTGGTCGACAAACAGCTCCCGCCGAACGCGATCGATATTCATCCCGTCATGCTGCTCAATCAAATGAGACCTGGCACGACTTACACCGAAGTTGGTCGGGTTGGAACTCCGCCAAATATACAATTTACTCTTGGGGTCGAGATCAATGGTACTACGCACACCGGCACGGGTAAGTCTACAATTTGTTTTCTCTTTTTAAGTAACCTCTTCTCATATTATAGTTCTTTATCTTTCTCGACAGCAAAAAACAAGAAGGATGCCAAAAAGTTAGCAGCCAAAGAAGCACTCAAGGCCCTGTATAATCTAACATATCCGGAAGAAGCTAATCCCACCAAAGTTGATATGATGGAGTAATTTGCCTTCGATTATAAAAAGCGAGATCCAATGGAAAGACTCGGCAAATGAATTATGTACGAATGTCGAAAAAAATTCATTTTAACAATTTCAATTTTGCGTTTATTTAACGCATAAATATAATGTTTAAATAATGACTATATTCAGCTAATCATCGTTAAGAGCTGTAGCTGAGTAAAAACTATAAAAGTGCGTCCTTTTTCTCAATGACATTTTTACCACGTAACCATACAAATAAAACTAAGTTTCACTTGCAATACTTGATCTGTTTAATCAATTGGTTTTTTTGTTTTGTTTTTTCAAAATATCAGCCAATAACAGACAATGTTTCTTCAGGAATTCATTTGCCAGTTGTTTTTTTTTAAATATCAATTTTCAATTCAGTGTATGATTTTATATACATTTTTTTCAATTTCTGACGGGTTAAAATTGTTCAGCTAACGTATTTTATGTATGTAATAAAGTGGTAAAAAATAAATTCCAAAACTACGGGGGTACTCTTATAGTACTTACAGGACTACGGCTTTTGGTATTAAAAATATTTAGATGCGTTTAAACAGATGAAAATCATGTCAACTTTCGGCTGACTATTTCCAGAGTTGAAAACTAGACTTGTAAGGTACACTATCATAATTTCAAGACAAGATTTTAGTGTGATTTACTTTTCAGATATTGAAGCATTTTTAAACTTGCGAGTTAAAATACTTACAAACACTTGAAACTATTGACGAGAACATTTCTGTTTAGTAATTAGCTATACATTTCCGAACCTAATAAACGTATCCTTTTAGAAGTATAATACAGAAGATTCTTTACTCTTTTGATCCCTGTTTAGTTTTAATTCTATCGATAAACCTGAGCTGTTGGTCGTCCTGTTTCCATGGCAACTTTGTAGGTCTGCAGTGAACTCAGAGAGTAGTATCAAAGAAGTTATTTCGTGAATAAGACCACATGGAGGTTTTGAAACTTGTCATTATTGGACCTGTCGGGGTAAGCTTTCTAATAATTTAAAAACAAAATGTATTTCTTCACTTATAACTTTTGTTACTCGCGAAAGGTTGGCAAAACGACAATCGCGAACTATCTAGCCGATGCAACAGAAATACCGTACGAGTATCGACCTACAAAGGGTGTAAGAATATTGGAATTCGAGGTGCCAAATGTCAGAGTAAAAAACAAAGCAACCAAAATGGATATCGAACTGTGGGACTGCAGTGGTGATAGAAAGTAATAAAACTAATATAAAAAGCCTTCAGACTTATTTTCATATAATTCATTAACTCTTTACGTACGAAAAATACAAAACAAAAATTTTACACCAATTTATACCAGGTACGAAAATTGTTGGCCAGCTATGAGGAAGGACGCAATGGGTGTAATATTTGTGCAAGGTCGAACAATCTCTGATGGTCACATCCAAGATTTGGAGCGCATGAACGATTACTTTGTCAATCAACCAAAATTAGAGCCCAAAAGTTGCGTTCTTTTTCAGTACGATCCGGAAAAAAATCACGAAGCTCCGAGACAAGTTTTACGTAAGTAAATTTTGCCAATGTTGCACTGAACTCGTAATATTTGTCATTTTAAAAAATCGTAGCGTCGGCTTTCGCGAGAATATCTCAAGTGACGTGCAACATCGACGATGGAGGCCCAAAATTGAAGGCGGATTTCGTTACATTCCTGAGTACGCTATCGACTAGAAAGCAGGAGAAATCTGAACAGGAAGAGAATAATATTATAAGCGATAGTGGTATATTCTCAGTGAGATAACGTCACAAAGTTGTCGAAAAATTCAGTTTCGAATCTCGTGTAACGAATACAAAATCCGAGATTGTTAACATCAATAAAAATTTAAAAATAAAAATAAACTTTTAAAAACCCTCAGTAACAATCTGCCGTCGTGTTATCGATCGAATTGATAGTATAGAGCGGCTCCGGCTTAATTATCGACAAGAAGGTAGAAACCTTGTTGTTGGTTGGAGTTTGGTGAACAGTCATTAGCTCCGAGACTCGTTCGTTTGGATTTTTTCCAGGAAGAGCTTCAACGAGTTCCAGGCACGTTGAACCTGCTGGAGAGTGAATTCGTGACTCCAGAGGGTCGAAAATACGACAGTCGCTTCGGCGACCTGCTCGTGATTGCTCGGTTGAACCTGAATCCTCGCCAGAGCTTCCTCTTCGGTCATTGCATTCCTCTCCATGACTCTTTTTACAGCCTCTTTCGGGGGAATGATGCAGGTCCAAATCTCGTGACAGACGAATTGCCATTTGGCCTGAATGAGAACAGCAGCTTCCATGATTATAACTTCGGAGCCATCGCGATGTAATTGATCGATCTGCTTTCTCGCCTCGTCGAGGATTGCTGGCCAAACGGCGTTGTTGAGTTTATCAAGCTGTTGCTTGTCAGCGAAAACAAGATTACCGAGAGCTTTTCTGTCGATCCTCCCGTCCTCGGATAATATTTTCTTGCCAAACATCTCTACTATTAGCTGGTAGCAACGTTCACCGGGCTCGTACAGATCGTGAGCGATTTTGTCGCAATTGACGAGAGCAGCGCCCAGAGATTTGACTTTTTGAGCGACCGAAGATTTGCCGCTTGCGATACTACCGGTCAGACCGATTATGTACGGTTTGGTGCTCCTGCCTTCAAATCGGCGAGGCTCCTTCAGTCTCGTTCCGAGCAATCTCATTCTCCGATTGGACGAACTGATCTTGGACTCCTCGTGCTCGCTCGCGTTATTTTCCTTAGCGAGTCTAACCACGTGCACTTCCAACTGCTTGAGACCGTTTTTGGCACGGACCTCGTTTACTTTCGTGGCTCCCCTGACGGTTTCTTCACTTACGACGATCATATCCAAAGCTGGATCCCACTTGGTAGGCCCGTAAATATCGGTTATTGGCACGAGATCGTAGTTTATAGACGAATCGACGTCCTCGAGAAAGTCTCTCAAATAGCGAATCCTCTCGCTGCACGGGTCTATCAATTCCCACAGAACTTTGCCTGCAACAGTTTTATCGTATTTTAAATTCATCCTTCCAATATTTCTAACAAGCTATCCTCTTTCTCTCCATTCGCTCAGAGCTCTTGCAGACTCAATAACATATTCGTTCAAGTTACCGGTTAACATGTTTTTATCAGTGACCCCAATGGTGAACTTCTCTTTGCATCTCAGTAGGGCCTCGCTCAGCAAAATTTTGTGTCCTCCGTGAAGGCGATCGAAAGTCCCACCAATTACAACATTGTTGTGCATCTTTAAGTCCATACTCTCGGTAGCTTCTTTATCAAAACTCTCACCAAGATTGTCGCGTACTTTCTCATCGTCGACGACCATGTATTTACATCCCATGGAAGTATTGGCCAGACAATCTTGTATGAACGTGTTAGCTTCGTTTTTGGCATAAGCTTGATCAAATATTACAAGCTCTATTGGCCTCTTTGTGTTAATTACAGATACAGTGGAACTTTTAATGAGCGTCAGGAGAACTCTTACGTCGAGAGACTGAGCAGCGAATGAGGAAGCTATCTCGTAAATGGTGTTTACGGTTTGAGTGTAGAAAGGAGCAGACTTCCATTGCGATGCGGAGACCGAACCACTGCAGCCCAGTAAGCCATTCTTTTCGGGAAAGTATTGGACGTACAGAGTCTTGAAGACGTGTTCTCCAACAATGGGTAACAATTTGCGAACTTTTGCTGGATTTGACAGCACCAGTAAACCGGTATTCACCATGTTGCTCGTAGAGCCTCCTGACTCATGGATTCTGAAACTCTTTCATCATTTTTATAAAATCTCTTATCCTCTCGAACTAATTTCCATTCAAGCTCCTAAACTCTCTAATAATTTACCTCTGCCTCGATTAGAACGACCACCCAACTTACCTCTGAGCTTAACCAAAAATGCAGATAATTTGCGTCTCACGAATTACAAATTTTCGAGAGATAAGAAACCATATTACTCATTCTGCTTGTCATTTTGATAACGCAATGGTATCGATTGACAGAGAGCATCGTATTTGCATCACAAATTTGAATTACAATTCTTACAAAGTACTTTTTTGAATATCGTGAAAATGGAGTAATTGTATAATTACATTCACAAGATTTGTTGGAAATCCGTGAAAATTTTCATACGATGGATTCACACGTGTAAATAAATAAAGCTTATAAAAATATCGAGACAGGTTGAAATTCGCTGATTTTGGTAAATGTCAATTGGTAATACGTAACATGAAATAAGAAAAATCAATACGAAGGGATCAAAACGCGAAAAACGATCGCGTTTTTCCACAGGTCGCGCGCGGGAAATGCAAAGCAGTGACAACTATCGTTTCATCATTATTCTTTTAATTTTAAACTCAAATATTATTTAAATACTTTTACGATAGATGATGAGTTTTAATTTCATTGAAATAATGATATTTGATTGTTGAAATTGTTTTTAAGATATTCCTTGTACGTACGATTGTTAAATTACTTAAAAATGATTATAAGTTGATAATTATAGATGTTATACCTAATTATAGAAAATTAAACATGATTTTATGTTTATTTTCAAATTATAATAAACCTACACTTTTATCCGATAAATATGTTCCTCGCATAAAAATTTACTGATATACCATAATTTTTATTTATTATCTGAAGATAATAAAGATGTAAATTTTTCAATGTAAGTGCGGGGAAGAGACGTTTCTGCCAAAAATTGCGTAATTTCAAAACAAAAATTCTCTGTTAAAACCTCGGTTATCTATCTTTTTTTTACAAAACGTTTAAAAAAGTTATTTTTAATCAATTAAAAAAGAATTAGGCCATTCTGAAGATATTTATTTCGTGCAAGGAATACCTGAAAATGGATATGAAGAAGATTGCGTAGTTTGAAATTCAAAATTGAGCGCGGCGTGAAAAACAGTTGCCGTTCTGCTTTTACCATAGACGAAACGAAAGAATGGGATGCGTTCGAGTTGTCGGGACGTTCGTAGCTCTATCTAGCAAGGAAAAGTAAAAAGTTGGGGCACGGTGGAAGATCGACGTTTATACCAACGTGGGTCAGTGGGTGGATGCGATGCGCGAGGCGAAGGCTCCCTTTCGACGAGCTCTCGTCTGCTCACCACCATTTTCGCATCATTCGTGCGAAATCCGGGACGTCAGGCTGCCCGCCGCCATCTTTAAGTAAAGTCAAGACTTTTTCACGGCAGGGAACGAGAGGAAAACAAACACTCTGTTATCTCCTTCTCTCGCATACGTATACTGACGTATCGCGAAAATGGTGCAATAATAATTATTGTAAATAGCGTTCGCGGTGAGAATACGCGTCCCGTACGTATACACGAGTATACTCCGTGCGTGTACATCGCCACGTCTCTGCCTCAGTATCGCGCGAGGCTTTGCGGAGTCGGGAGTGAGAGCGAGACGGACGGTGCTCTCACACGGAGAGCCGCCGCGCGTGTTTTTCCCTGTCGTCTGCAGAGTTAACAGTGAGTCGTCCTCGGCGTGTTATGCTCGCGGACACCGATTTTAAACGATAAAACGAAGGAGCGAGACTCGAAAAAAAAGAGTGTCTCGAGGGTGGATTACGGGGTGTTTGTTTTCGTTCGTTGCGCGGCGTTCGCCAGCGTACGGCGGGGCCGAGCCGAGTGTCGTTGCGAGTGTTGAATATCGCGAGAGCGAATCGACGAGGAACGGGGAACAAAAAAAGAGCAGTTGTCGAAGGAAGTGGCATTGCAGCCTGGAATTGTACCGAGTCAACGTTTATTCGTGCTACCGGGTATCGGTATAGGAGGAAAAAAGTGGGGGCTCGGGAAGATAGAGAGAGAGAGAGAGTGAAAAAAAAAACGAAACGAGAAGGAAAATTTATTCGTCGCGTTTTACGTGCACGGGACTCGCGCGTGTGTGTCGACACTCTTGCCACGGGCGTCGGAGTGAGAAGGAGCCTTCCCCACCCTCCCTCCCCGCCCGTCCCCCCTCCGGCCGCGAACCGTTAATTGACAGGAAAGATGGCGCAAGGTGCGGACGAGGAGTGTTGACCCATTTTGTTGACCCCGGGGAGGTTTTCGTTAGAAATCGAGCGGTGGCTCACGGTGTTACGCCGCGCTGCCGTGCAGGACGAGCGCCAGCCACGAAAATCGTACTAATCGTAAAAATAAGTGGTAAAGGCCGTAACACGAGAATACGTGCGGTTGAATAAACAAAAAAGCAAAAGTAAGTCGGGAGGGTAGGGCCAGGAGGATAAATTATTATTGGTGAAAAGGAGAAAAAGAGAAGGAGAGAGAGATATATATTTAAGAAGGAACGGCGAGGGGGGAGAAAAGAAGAAGAAGAAGAAGAAGAAGGAGGAAGATTTGATTTTGCTGAGCGGTGGAATAAAAAGCCGCAGAAATTCTGAAGAAATTTGACATCCGTGGAGCCTTGGCAGGCTCGAACACGGCTGGAAAAATGGGTAACAATGCCGCAACAGCGAACAAAAAGGGTGACGCCGCGGAGAGCGTCAAGGAATTTTTGGACCACGCGAAGGAAGAGTTCGAGGAGAAGTGGAAGAACAATCCGACGAATACCGCGGGGCTGGACGACTTTGAGCGTATTAAGACGCTCGGTACGGGCTCGTTCGGACGGGTTATGATAGTACAACACAAGCCGACCAAAGAATATTACGCAATGAAGATACTCGACAAGCAGAAAGTGGTTAAACTGAAGCAGGTCGAGCACACGCTAAACGAGAAGAGAATACTGCAGGCGATAAGCTTCCCCTTTCTCGTATCGTTGCGCTTTCACTTCAAGGACAACTCGAATCTTTACATGGTCCTCGAGTACGTACCGGGTGGCGAGATGTTCAGTCACTTGCGCAAGGTCGGACGTTTTTCCGAGCCGCATTCGAGATTTTACGCGGCACAGATTGTACTAGCATTCGAGTATCTTCACTATCTCGACATAATATACCGGGACTTGAAGCCGGAAAATCTTCTGGTCGATTCGCAGGGTTACCTCAAGGTCACGGATTTCGGTTTCGCCAAAAGGGTCAAGGGGAGAACGTGGACCCTGTGCGGCACGCCCGAGTACCTCGCGCCCGAGATCATTCTGAGCAAGGGCTACAACAAGGCCGTTGACTGGTGGGCTCTCGGGGTTTTGGTTTACGAAATGGCTGCCGGCTATCCGCCCTTCTTCGCCGATCAGCCGATACAGATATACGAGAAAATAGTTACGGGCAAAGTTCGCTTTCCCTCTCACTTCGGATCCGATCTCAAGGATCTCCTCCGCAATTTGCTACAGATCGATCTTACTAAGAGATACGGCAATCTCAAGGCCGGCGTAAACGACATTAAGCTGCACAAGTGGTTCTCCAGCACCGACTGGATCGCCGTTTTCCAGAAGAGGATCGAGGCTCCCTTCATTCCCAAATGCCGGGGACCCGGGGACACGAGCAACTTTGACGACTACGAGGAGGAGGCCCTCAGAATCTCCTCAATGGAGAAGTGCGCCAAGGAATTTGCCGAGTTTTGAATTACTCTGATTTTCCTCCCGGCGCGCCTATATCTTATCCTCAATCTCGTTTACGGGACGAGCTTCTTCTTGTTGCCACAGTGAACGAGGCGCAACCACATCGGATATGCGAACGCATACGCAACTATTTTACAATCTACGAGATCGGCAACGCTATTCCCCGATCTCGAGCCCCCGTGCGTGGTCAGACGCGCGGGATCGCCTCGTCCTCGCTCTTCGATCCTAAATACATCCCATCCTTTTTTCTTTCGAAAAACAGATCAAAAAATCAACAACCAACAATATTATAATTAATATTAACAATAATAATATACAAAAGAGCAGGCAAGAACGATGGATGAGGAATAATGAGAGGAAGAGATAAATTTCCGTTCGTTTGCTCAGAGAGAGAGAGAGAGAGAGAAAGAGAAGATGGAAAAATAGTCCCGTAAATGGCCGCGAGAAGGCATCACCTCTCGGTTCCGAGTTTCGTCGAGGCTCGCTATGTCGACGCACCGATGCCCCCGATCGAAGAGATCTTTATCTCCCCATAGTCGCCATAAACAATTGTATCAGTGATTAAGATACGAACGGAGAGAAAAGAGTATGAGCCGAGAGAGAAAAAGAGAGAGAGAGAATACAATTAGACGCGTATTAATAAATTGACAAGTTTACCGAGTTATTACGAGAGGAGTCCAAGATATAGAAAACACGTTCGTTTTCGATAAGCGCCGATCGCTGCGAATCCGCGTCGTCGAGTTTCTCTTCGTTGAACGTTCCTCGCACCGAGAGACACGGATAATAGTTATAAACGAACTACTAGTCCTTAACCCCTTGTCGGATTATTTTTTTTATTTGACTGTGTGAAATGAGTGAATCCTCGTCGTATTTTCCTCGTCACGGTGAAAAAAAAAAAGAAAAAGCGTGGAATCGCGAGAGCTCTAGGAATCTAAATATATACTAAAAAACAAATACGTAACATGAAAGCGTTCGCGACGATAATCGCCTTTGTTGAAGCCCTCGCGATGAGTTTCGTCGTCCAGCCAATATTCGATCGATCGTTCCTTGGAATTTGTCGAACCGGTGACGGAGTCGAGTGCGTTATTGTCACGGGACAACAGGACCACGTGAAACATCCAGTGTTCAAAAATTATTCTCTTTTGAGACGATTTAAACAAACAAACAAACAAAAAAAGGTGCAGTTTTTTTGAAAAATTAACAAATTTCGTTACGAGGAGAGGGATTTCGGTTAAAAGTGAGTGTGTGCACGATCGCGGATTAACAAAAAAAACACGAAACATCGTCGACCGTTCGAGAAGCAAAAGCTGTGCTATTTTATGTTTCTTCGAATCTCAGATCAGTCGGAACGAGGTTATCATCTCAGGGGTGACGAGAACTGAGAGAAAAATTAAAGAAAAAAAAATCACGCTTTCTCCCCTTGTCGCGTACGCTACTTCGTTAATGTTCGTTTTTATCCTCGACCGATTCGAGACGGCGCGGTGATCGGAAGACGCGGAGCGACGAGTCGAAGAAAAATTTTACGAGAGCCAGAGAAAAAGGGAGAAAAATATCGAGTGTCGCGAGTCCGTAGAAAGAAAGAAAAACGAATGTTTGTCGCTGAGAAAATCGCGCATAGGGAGAAATTGAAGAATTCTCGTCGTCGTGGGCCTTCGAAGCGAGAAAAGAAAGAAAAAAAAAGAAAGGAAAGAGCGCGATCGAGGCTTGAAAAATAGCAAAGCCGAAAGGAGGAACGAAGAAACGCATCGCCGTCTCCGGAGTCTCGACGTGATTGTCATGTGATGTGAATCAGTATGATAATAACAACAATAATTATGAAAATAAAATGTTTTAATTTAGTTAGGTCATCGATGAACACGTGCGTCAGTGTTTGCGAGTCTGTGTGCGTGTTTTTAGCCCTCGTTTCTTCGTTTGTGTGTGCGCGCCCGCGCTCTTCTCCTCTCCGCGATAAACCACTATTTCGGAGTAGGGGAAAAATAATAGTAAAAGGGGGGAAAAAAATAATCGTAAAAGAGGAAAAAGAATACAAGGGAATAACAAAAAATACGTGCGACCTCGTTTTGCGTGTGATAGTTTGCATCTCGATTAGATTATAACTAGGATAATTTTCCTCCCTACCTCAACGCATTGAAAAATAAAAAAATGGCCGAAGGAGCTAATCGTGCGGCTTGAGAACGAGCGAGAGAGAGAGAGAGAGAGACGGACTCGTGCCATCAGCAATGCACTTTTATCAAATCTTTCATTATTATTGTTGTTATTTCGTCATAATTATTATTGTTATTATTAGAAGAAACCCATTTGGCAGAGTAATAATTTTGCGCGGAGCTGAATATTCACTTTTTCGAATAATTTCTCGTTCTTCGTTACCTTGTCGTTTCTTCTCCCTCTTTGGCCTCCAATCGTCGCGCTACTCTCTCGTCTCTCTCTCTCTTTCTCTGTCACCGAGGAGTCTCGAAACGAGATCTTGGCACCCATTGTAAATTCGAATCCAGAAATACTGTGTTCCATCGCGTTATTTTCGGATCTGAGCTCGACCAGAAAAAGTTTTTGTCCTCGATGAACGAAGAATCATGAATTTTTATGAATATTTATCTCGATACTTGAATCAGTTCGATGGAAAGTTCCGAATTGATTTCATTTTATTGTTTTTTTTTCTTACTCCGAACGCTCGTTTTCTTCTTATTCGATTCTCACTCGCGAATAATTTTTCCTGGACGATAGAAAAAAACAAAATTCATTATTTCCTTTTGAAAAAAATCTATGAATGAAAGTTTGCCGGTTCCCGGTGAGAATTTTTCATGCTCGATAAAGGTGAACGAAAAGAAAGCTGGAGCGGCGGAAAGAGAGAAAAGAGAAAAAGAGAAAAGGGAGTTCGTCAACTCTGAAAACGAAAGGAGCGAGGTAAAGAACAGCTTTGTATTATTTTTTTTTTCCACCGAGCTCAAACGCGGAGAACGCGAGAAAGAGATAAAAATATGAGTGGAGGAGAACGAGAAACGAGACAGTTTTTCTTTTTCGTGCGCATGAATTGAGCGAGGGCGCGCGAAATTTGTCCCTAAATAAATAAGACAGTAAAGAGAGACGGGTTGACCACGTACAGACGAGAAAAAGTGAGCAAAAACTCAAAGTTTCCTAATTTTCAGAATCTCCAAAAGAAGAAAAGAATGAGAAGAATGAGTAGAGAAAGAAAGCGGGTAAATAAGAGCGACGGAAAAAGTATAGAGAAATTCGAAAATCGAAGAATCCAAAAATTTAAAGAGCGAACGTCGAGCGAGGAAAACGAAATAACGATGGCAAGAGTAAATTAAAAAAAAAACAAAGACACACCTTTCGTCAATCTTTGACGAAGTTTCGGGATGAGAAGGAGGGGGAGGGACGAAATCTCACTGATCTGCCGTAAAAAAAAAGAACACATTGTTATCGGATCATAAGCGAATGAGAGAGTGTGTGTGTGAGAGAGAGAAAGATAGAGAGAATGTGAGAACGCGAGAGATTGAGTGCAAGGCGAGCGAGCAAAAGAAGAAGAAAAAAAGATTTAAAGGAATCACTAAGATTTGCATGTCTCTTGTAATCGATGTACGTGTTGCCATGGCTACATAGATTATCTGCCTCGATGTTAAAGAATATAGGGCTCAGCTCTCAAGGAGGAGAAAAAGAAGAGGGAGTCAAAAGAATTTAAAAAAAAATGAATAAACAAAAACACACACAGATCGACACAGATACACACGTAAATTCGGACAAAAAAAAGAAACATTAATTCCATTCGATTTGTAAATAAAAATGAAATTGATGAAGGGAAGATAGGAAAGGGGGGGCGAGAGCTCGTCGGGGAGCTCCCGAATGACGTAATCATCCGGTTATTATTTAAAACAAAAAGTATATATATTCAAATATGATACAATGTAATTGTCATCTCATCGAGTCGGATCTTGGGGGGGTGGAAACGATGGAGCAAAATAAAATGAGAACAAGGTGGAGTGAGATGGAGAGAGATAAACAAAAAAAGGAACAAGATAAAAACGGGTTGCATTTGATTTTCCGTTAGCTCGATTAAATGCGATGTATATTTAAGAGCGAATTAAGAAAAAAAAATCGAAGCGGAGAATAAAGAGGAATATTATTATTATTATATTTAAACAGAGACCAAACCGAGATTGTACATTGACGATTATGTGTTTTATACATGCGCACGTACGAAGAAGAAGCGTGAAGGGTGAGAGAGAAGAGAAACACGTGTACACCTATATAGATTATTGCCATAATTACCTTCACAGTAAAAGCTCTATATATGTATATATACATATCGACGAATATATATGTGTATGTATACGAGAAAAAAAAAGAAAAAATAACGAGAGAACGAAAGAGGAGAGCGAATACGCACCGATACATACACACGTATATATAAAATATATATGTATATATATTTTACGGGGGAGGAAAAAAAAATTACGGATCATTTCACATCGCGCGCAGCTGTGTTGTCACTTATTCCGACGAGCGAAACTCCGGCCACGGGAGAATACGGAAAAGCTTAACGGCGAGTGAAAACGAGAGAATAAGCGAAATATTAATTTTAATTCGAGCCTCGTCGGCGGAACGTTCGCCGATCGGTACGTGACACACGATAAGCTCGAAGCTTCGCGCACCTCATATTCGCTCGGAGTTTGGAAAATGAGATAGAAAATAGTACGAGTACATATATGTATATATACGAGATATGCATGGAAAATATTCTTTATTCGTTCGACGTGAAATGATCTGTATATCAGTGTTGATGTTGTTGTTGTTGTTTTCTTTTTTTTTTCTTTTTTTCTTCTTTTTTGTAGCTAATTGTATAGAAAGGGCGGACATTTGAGCGAATGCTCGCTCACGAGGTTTACACCCGGATATATTATTACTATTATTATCATTAATATTGTCATCATCAATGTCATGAATTTTAAATGTCAAACACTGACAGCGTTCGCTCGGCGCGTCTCGAATAGCGACTCTCTCGTCAAAGCCTGATCCTCTTTTTTTTTTTGATTTTGGCAACTGAATATCGCGGTGAGCGGAAAAAAGTCGACGTATTCGAGTATAGGGAAAATGTGGCGTTGAATCTTCTTTTTTTTCTGTTTTTTTTTTTTTGAAAATTTTTCGATACCCGCTGTTGGCATTGTAAATGCATTGTCACGGGGGAGGACGAAAATGTCACGAAATCACGCACTTTCTTGGTTTCACGGTAAAACGGGAGAGCCACGATTGGATCCGCGAATTTGCCTCGAACCGCGCTGCGTACACTTTCACGCCGATTCGCTCGGCCTGGCTCTCGACGCGAGAAGCGAAATAACCGCGGAAATAACCACGCGCTCGCCGAATAATAATTTCGAATCGGAATGTTAATAAATTTTCGCTGGCACGTGAAAAATTCTTCGAATTTTTTTCTCATGGGATCGAAGAATGTTTTATTTTGAAGCTTTCATCGAAGAGCGAATCGATGTCTCGAAATCTCGCCAATTTTATGGCTTTTTATAAGATCGAGCATGCTGTAGTGCACTTTTTTTGCATGTTCCTTTAACGCAATTAAAGTTTTTTGTCTAGTTCGAAAAAGTTTAAAAATTCCATAGAACGATCATTTGACTCGTATTTCATAAGTCAAAGCATTAAAAATCTCACATTTTCCATGATAATTTTGAACCGGTTCTCACGATTTATACAAAAAAACTACAGATTTGATGAAATTTTGAATTTTCTTCAGAATATACTGCATAAAAGTTGGATCAAGTTCCATACGCGTTGAAAGATTTAATATGAAAAATTTCAATATCGCAAGAAAATGGTTTCCTTGTAGAAAAAACTAATTTTGATTTAAATTGAACGAAGAGTTATTTGCACAGATTTCTATCATTCGTTTTTTCATTAAAATCCCTTTAATTGGCTGAGTGGACGAGATATAAGCGAACGCAAGGAGAGCGGGGTGAGAAAGATAGAGGGTTAAAAAAAGCAGAGCATTATGCAAGTATTTTTAAAACGTTTTTCTTCTCTCGCTAAAAGCTCGCCTGGAAAGGAACGACGCTGGAAAAATTCCATTAGATTCACTTTTTTTTTTCGAGACCATTGATTTTTTAAATCCCCCTCTATATCGTCCTTTCCAGTCGACGATTCACGAAATTGAATCTGTGAACAAAGCGAAAAAGATATTTCCTATACATAAACTCACTATTCTCTTGGAAAAAAAGTGTTGAATGGGGGAAAAAAAATTGCGCGCATTCCTCGACAATCGAATCTCACTGGATAGAATCTCTTTTAATATTCTTTATTATTTTTTCTGTAGCTGAAGTTGCGTCGGGAACGTTTCGAGGAAACCAGAGAAAACGAATCGTTCGGTTGTTCAATTATTTATGAATTGTATGAAAGAGAGCGATAAGAGGAAGAAGAAAAAAAGGGAAAAGGCGTATCGATTGTACATGCTCGGGGGAAGCTCGTGCAATCGCAAACATCGCGAAATGTGTTCGTAATAAATTCATTCAATTTTCCGGTTCGCCTAACGGGTTTCCCATCTCTCCCGTATTCCGGGATTACCGCGAGCCGCGAGATAGAAACTGGGCAAAGAAAAAGAGAAGAAAAACCTTGGAACGAGCGAAAATAATTGCCAGGAGAGCTTTTCAAGGCCAGGAGTATATCCAAAGTGTTTTCATGTTGATGGTGTTTCTTTTTTTTTTAAAAGAGAATAAGAGCCTTCTTGCGATTTATACAATTTTTAATCCTTGCTAATTACACAATGTTTAAAACAATTTGGACGATACATTATCCGCTCTATATTCGTCCTCTTTAGGTAACCGTTCGAGAATCGAGTATTCCAAAAACAGGTGTTCGAGCCTGGCTAATAATAATCTTGACATCTGCCGTGCATGCACTTTGACGCGGGATTTAACTCCATTTTAATTTCGGTATTGACGCACTCGAACTTGCGTCTTGTTTTCTATTTTTGGACGTCGTCGTCTGCGTGTCAAAGCCGAGTGCGCAAATTATTGTTCAAGAATAAATGACTGTTCGTGTTCCTTTTTTTTTAATTTTAGGTAATTGTCTCGGTACAGTCGAGTTGAAAAAATTTCATTCGTAATTCTGTAGTTTTTCTTTTTTTTGAGGGAATTGTGAAAATCGTAAAAATATAGAAAACGATTGGATTTTTTAATTTTGGCGCTTTCGGGAGATATCGGGAGAGGGAAAATAAGGGTCGAAATGCAGGAAGCTGGAAACGGGGGGGAAGTGTCGAAGTGTTAAGTGTTTTGCGGTCATGCGGTTACGTCAATTGCATTTTTGTCCGAAACGCGGGTGGGGCTCGAAAAGCTCACACACAGACATGCGCGGAAATAGCATTCTTTTTTTTCCCTCTCTTTTTCTGTTTTCATGAAGCATCGGCGATGAAACTGTAACGAGCCCGTTTGTTTTTTCCGACCCAGGGATACAGATACCGCAGTGGCAACGCACGAGCCAACACTTTTTTTCTTTCTCTCTCTCTCGCTCTCTATTTTTTTCCCCGAGTGCAGTTACAACTGCAGTCCGATACGAAAATAGGCCACGCCTCGGTCAATCTATTTCAACCCTTTTATCCACCCTCTCCCTCTTTTTTTATATTTAACATTGAAAAATTATTTTGAAAAAAAAATCGATCTATGAATTTTGTATTTTTAACACATTTGCAACGATTATACTTATAATTATTAGAGTCTCGATCAGTTTTTGTAATTGACGATCGAATACTTTTTTCGATACGAATGTTTTTTTTTCTCTCGTTTTACCAGTTGTTAATAAAAACTCGTTGATTTGTTTTATTAGGGAAAAGAATTCGCGTTGAACTAGTTAAACTAAATAAAAGTTGGTACGATGGGAGCGTCGAGCGCATCCTCGACGTCGCTTCATCATCGATCAATTTGATCGCACTCGATAATTTGATGAACAATTTTAGCGCACTCCCGGTGAAGAAGCGTATCTCTCTACGCCGTGTGACCTCCTCTTCATCCATTACGCAATTAAATAGTTGGCAAGTTCCGGTATAACGTGCGAAGATGGAGGAAATTAACTATCGACGTCTCCTTTATTTTTTTTATCCCTCTTCCGCTGATCGACGCTTCTCTATCTTCGTGAATTTATTTAACCCCGAAGAATTCTCGTCTCTGCTTATTTCACTAAATCAAAGAAATGTAAACGACGACCGATAGAGTGAAGATACAAAGAGATAAAACGCGACCACGTGGATGACATTTCGATACGCGCGAAGGGTGAAATTATCCCTCCCATAATTGCGAACGAAATAGAATATCATTCTCCCCGCCTCTGATTCGTTGCCACGATCGTTCGATGATTAACCCTCCAGGGGCAATTCGACAAATTATTTTTCCCTCCGCCCCCCCGGATTCGACTATCGAGAAAATTCGTTCCGAGAAATATATCGCTGAAGGATCTTTTACGAATGCGTGTTTTTTTTTTCCCTCGTCGAATATTCGTGATGGAAATTCAATCGTGGCTCCACTACCTTCGTCGATGTAAAAAAAGCCATGAAAAATCATTAATCACGCTTTTTTTCCCAATCAATAAAATATAATAAAATATAAAACGAGAGGGAACGAAGGAAAAAAAATAATAAGCGGGATAATAAACAGAAGGAAAGAGGGACACGGAAAACTGATGTGCGTATGATATAAGAACTTTGATTTTTCGTTTCCTTCTAGGATGTAAGTCGCGGTAGCCGTGTATAATAGGCATTTAATTAAGACCGAGGACGAGCAAGAGAACCGAGTAACGAAAGGAACGAAGAGAGCATTTTAAATCTAGAAGAGAAAAAAAAACACGTTAAAATTGAGGAAAAAATTTTGTGTACATCATTGTTACGTGTTTCACATGAATTTGTAACCCATTTGGAATCTCTGGTGATGAACGACGAGCTGGAAGTAATAATGTTCAACAAAAAAAAAACAAGAGAATCTAAATATATGTATATGGACGAAAAGCGGGGCAAAGGGTCAAGGGGGAGAGAATAAGAGAGAGAGAGGGAAAACGTCACAAGGAGATGATTGAAAAATCCATAGTATTATTAAGTATATTACATAAAAAATAAGATGACAAGGGGACGAGTCACTGTAACACACACGTATACACGTATACAAAAACACAGATGAGAAAAAATCGCAGTCGTTGAAATCTCGAGACCCATCGAAGGGTGATAATAATTAAACTAGAATTTTAATCGACGAGACGTCGCGAAACGCTTTCGAATACATTTGAAAAAGTTTGATCAGTCTCGACGTTAGAGCGTCCGATTGTGACGGAAAAATAAAACGAAACAATGAGAGTCTCGAACGTTTGATGAAAAGCCTGACAAGATTTTTTGGAGAAATAAAACTTGTGGGGGGAGGAGGAAGAAAAAAGATATCAAAAGTTTCAAGAAGATGTGAGCGAGAAGGATATAATATTACACAACACACTCACACAAAACTTGTACACGCGCGAGAGAATTAAAGAAAAAAATTGTAAATTTGGGCGCAATGATATAAACTCTAAAATTATATCCCTCCGCCCTGTGATTACGTTTATTGAATTTTAGAAATATTAAAAAAATATATATTCATATATATATATATATATATAAATATTTAAAAAATATATATATGTATATATATTCGCTATTGAAATGTCGTAGCTGTTAACGAAGGAAAGAAAAAAAATGTATTATTTGATCTAGTATGAATTATGATTTACGAAAGAATATATAATATACGATGAAATGGAAGATTAAAAAACGAGAGTGAAAGTGAGTGAGAGAAAGAGCGAGAGAGAGAGAGCGAGATAAATATATGATAAGACAAGCAAGCAACCACCAACTAAACTTACCAATCTCATTTTTTGTAAATATTAATTTAAATAAATCCTATTGTAAAGATTGTAACGTTTTACATGCTTTATTGTGCACGATAACTCTCCAGTTTTTTTTTTCTACGTATGGAATTTTTGAGTTGTGGCAGGAACGAAAGCGATTCTCGTTATCAGTAGAGAACATTTCTTATCGCGACGTGAAAAATTTCATTTTCATCGAGTGACTTTTCGCTGATTTGCTTTTAGTCCTCGTATTTTTTTACCAAACTCTGTGTTTAAGGTAAACGTTCCAGTAATTGGACAGCTAAAGGTTTTCACGCTTTATCTTTGTTTAAAAAATATTCAAACAAAAAAATCTGCTTCGAATTCACGTCTAAACTAAATTGTCTGATATTTTAGAGATCCAAAATTCATTTTATGTGTTAATTTTATATAATAATTTTTAGTAAATAAATATACTTGAACATTTGAATATGTAGAATATCTCAATAGTTGGACAGAAGATCGACCCTGTCTCTAGGATTGAGCGAGCTGATTCCAATAAATTAACGTTATAAAAAATAAACTTCTTTGTATATGAAAAATAATCCATATGATTTTATTGAGAAAAAATAATACAAATATTAAAAATAATATAGCAATAATTGTCCAACTATTGGGACGTTTACCTTATTCGATTACTTGGTCATTTTTATGAAACCCTCCGGTAAATTTCGATGAACATTTTTTTTTGAGCAGTATTTAATAAACTGTTATTCGTGAAATTCTGGACCAACTTTATTCGAAATCAATCATATAGCGTCGAGTCTTCGATCATGTGAAAATAATTTCATTCTGAGCAAAGTCCAACAACAATAGTAAGTCGAGACGTAATTTTATTATTTTATTAACTCAAAAGTGTCTTTTTTTATCAAATGAAAATGTATCAAATATGCATCGATGATTTTTTCAGATATCTATATGAAAGCGAGTTTTGTAAATTTTGCAAAATGAGCAAAGAACATGAGAAAATTTGTTGGGTTTAAAGAGCAGGTAGGATGAGCAAACAGGTCGTTAAATCGTGGCAAGGGTATTCCCGTAAAACGTAATAAGCTTTTTTTATTGTCGGTTAAATGATCAAAGTTGGTAATCCCTTTTTTTAATCTCGAGATAATGTTAGCGGCGTCCGTTGAAATGCAGCCCTGAGTAACGTATAATCTAGTTTTCCGGGGGCGATGTGATTATATAGGACGTTGCGGAGCTTTGTCATTCTCAGGATAAATCCTGGAGTTCTCGGAGCGCTTCCGTGGAAATAAAGCGTCTCGTAGCCATCAAGCCTGCGGGCATTGCTTCTTGGTTCGTTGGAGACAGCGAGCCAGAAAGACACATTTATCAGACGCGCGGTATGTATATCTCGACGCATGAACCGCACGAAAAGATTTTTTTTTTCTCGACGAATTCACTTCCGTGACATTATTTTTATCGAAGGAAAAAACAAACGTAGTAATATTTGAACACTCTTTCGTGGAGATACGTCTCGAAATAATCTCCACCTTGCGAACGATTTATTTGCTCTGAAGATTCGAGCGCCTCTAATGAGATTTTCGGGCCAAGTGCCGAGGACGCCGAATCCTACTTTTCTTCAATTCCGGCTACGGAAAATGTTGCCAAAAATGATAAGCTCGCGCTGCGGAGAGCAGACTCGAGAACAGTAGAAAAAAAAAATTCAATGAGAAAGCTGCAGACTGCTCCGAAAAATAATGCCGACTCTTTAAATCCTTCTCCAAGTCATTTCGGAGGATTGCAAGACAAACGAGTCGATGACTTTCGGAGGAAAAGTTAGTCCAAGGCTTAGCAGGGATTTTCTCAGTGACAAAGGCTTCGAATGAGAGTCTCGATTGTTCGGAGCGCGTCCGGAAGACAAGATTTTTCGTACACGAATGCACGAAGAAAAATAAGTAGAAGAGGATGAGGAAGTCGACGAATAAGGAGAAAAAAGAAGACGAAGAAGGCAACGAGGAGAATAAGAGCGAGGAACAAAGTTCTTGAAGAATATTTCGCGTCATGAGAGTGTGCCGCTCTCGTTGACGCTCGGTCGATCCTGTGTCGCTCAAAGTACAGTGGAAGTGGACGGCGCTCGAGAGATGGCAAAGGGAGGAAAAAATAGAGAAGAGAGAAAAAAAAGCAGAGTGTACACGATGAGAGAGAAAGAGAGAGAGAGAGAGAGAGAGAGAGAGAGAAGGCTCGCGAAGCCAACGGAGTGAATACACTCTATCGTCATTTCTAATTTTAGCACAAAGGGTGTGGTATCTTTTTCTTCTATGCTCTTTCTCTCTCTCTCTCTATCGCTCTATCCTGGTCCCTTTTTCCACTGAACCTTTTCTGTCTCTCTCTCCAGTGTGCGCTTGAAGGGATATCCAGTGGCGTTAACGCGAGAGAAGAGCTTCGTGTCCAGCAAAGCTTCGTACCGTTCGTCTCTCTCCTTCTCTTTCCTTCTTGCGGGCTAGAGATGAATTTTCTCTCCTTTTTTTTCGTTTTTGCATACAACAGGGCGCTCTCGTCAATGTGTGACCCATCGTTTTTCATCGAACAAAACCATCGCGTGAATCGGACCAACAGAAAAGCTTCCTCTTTCTTCGCTCCTCTTTTTCAGCCCACATACATATGTATATTCGTGTCTCTCTGCGTCTCTCTACAATTGAATTATTCCCTTTATTCGATTGTCATCCCCACTGTCGGCATTAACCACTACAAAGATCGTTATATAGTCGCATCGGTGCTGAACCTATTTTTTAGAATTCCCTCTAGTCCTCATCCGCCGGGTCTCCTCAATTGAAAAAATTTAGGATATCGAACATGCCGTGTAGTTTATGAAAAAGAAAAAAAACTTTCATCGAATAACTTTCTATGTAAAGAACGAGTCACTGTTAGAAAAATAATAGATTAAACATTTTTTTCGATCGATGGAACATTAAAAAAAAATTAATATGATTTGAGAATGTATACAAATGTATAACTATAAGAATTTGGTTCATAAACATTTCAGAAGATGCGAATTATTTTTTAAATGCAAAAATACGTCACAGCAATAAATTTCGAATTACAAAAGTAGGTACAAATGGTAAAGAGCTTTGCTGATAAAAAATTTATTCCGCATAGATGACGATAAAAGACGATAATCAAAATAAAATATTGTACGCTAGTTTGGAGCATCGAAAAATAAGTGTATGAAAAAAAAACTATTAATATTTTCACTGAGTACTTTGATCGTTTGAAAGTATAATAATGGGTGAATTTTAGAAGAATAAATCTCACATTGGTGTATCAAATAATGAATTTAAAAATAAAATGAGCTATTCATAACGGGAAAATATAATCTCTTGGCGAAATAACATATTTTAATAAAAGTTCTACATTTTAAATTGAAAATAGAAGTATATAAATAAGGAAGAAGTTGGTTGATGAAAAATTAATCCGAAAAGTGTACATCATATATATATATATATATATGAGGACTCGAAGGAAATTGTGCACACGTGTCTCTAAACACGCGTATACAAATCTCTGCGAGTTTATATACATATATCGTCACACTGTGTGAGAATAAGATGAGCGCGTGCGAGAAATAATTAAAGCGGTCGTCACGAGCACTCTCGACGTTGACTCCGCGCGCTACTCCCATCCCGTTTGCACGCTCCTCTCTTCTCCCATCTTGGCTCCATCCTCCTCTCGCTCGCTTTCTCCCTCTCCGCGGCAACGCGGGTTACCTATCGATCGGTCACATATCCAACGCGCTCGCGATTTTTCATCTGCTTTTTACGTCAACTAGCGAATCCCCCGACAGTCAAGCCAGCACAGTCTTCTCGATCCTCCCATCGCTCCGCTCTATACATATATTTATCCCTACATAAACGGACGAGCACACACATATTTTCTTTTTTTTTTCATCAATATTCAACAATCGGACCAATTAAGCTCAATATATAGAGAATAATTCGCGGACGACTTCCTTTCTCGTTGGCAAAAAATGAAAAATCAAGAGAGATGAACTATCCCCTGTTTTTTTTTCTCATCGATTTATTCAGGTTGAATTATTAATAGCATTATCGCGGACGCCAATTTTTCTTGAATATTTATAATGCGAAGGACGCTGTAATCTTATCATGGGATCGATATACGGGTACGCGTAACGATTGTTGTATCAGAGAATAATCGCACAGCTGATCCTCAATATAAATTACGGATAAGAGAGAAGGGAGACTGAGCGGGAGGGTATAACGATGATAAAAAATGAGAAAAAAGTCGCTCGCTCTTTAACGAGGTTGCCCGCTCGTGTTCATCAGTGATTTCGTTTGTTTTCTGTCTCACGGATTACTGAATAAAAAATGCATAACGACTCCCCTTTATCTCGCTTCTCCAACAAGATAATTCATTTTACAAACAATCTTTTTTTATGTATTTCGTTCGATAAATTTTTTTCTCGAACCACTTTTATCGTGATTCATATTTCTCAGGAGTTGCATAAAACCTTTTGCGTATACATTTGCAACATTAAGAATTTGCTGACCAAAGTTTCAATATGCTGACAAGGAACATGAAAGATAATACAGCAGTTTTTCGATAACTCGTTTCCAACTCGTTTCTCGTGATTAAGTTCCATCTTTATTAATTTAATTTCCAATATCAATACGTGACGATCGACAGAAATGTTTTCTGATTTTAATGGACAATTTAATTATTTCTTACGTAAAAGGTTTTCTGATAATACGCACGTGGATTATGTATTTCCCAAAATTAATTTCATATTATAAAAACATGTTGCACAATACGAGATGGAAACCTTAAAAAAGTGATCGATCGGTTATTTTTGCTTACTCGGGAACAGTTTTTTAAAAAATGATTGACATCCGAAATTGAGAACAAAGGGCAAGGGACAATGGGGCATGTATTGTTTAATATTATAATTGTGAATGTTCGTACATGAGGGGGTTTATACAGATATATATATATGAGAGGGCGAAGAGGCTCGAGTGAACGAGGTTTTGACGGTATTGATTTTCCACGCCCGGGAAATACTGCCTCACACCATTGCCAACTAAAACGCTTGCCCAAAGATATCTTTGCCTTGTTGTTACCGGGGCATAAATGTATCGGTCGGAGTGTGAGACAGAAATAGGGAAGAGTGGCCACGAGATAAAAGAACGAAAAAAAAAGAACCAGAGAGACGAGTCAAATGCACAAAAATAACATTGAAAAAAAAAATTGAGCAACGATATTCGAAGTATATTTTTTATATCCAAGTTATTCGATTCAGAGTCGAGTCTACACGGTCCGAGGGACTCGAACGTAACGCTCTTTTCGACGACCCTTGCGATCTGGGAAGAATGTCGACGGAGCTCCCACGAATTATGGAGAGCATCGATCGCCGAAGAAAAAGTTCTCCCATCACGCTTTTTACCAAAATTGTCAGTACTATAATAAAGACGGTGAAATATCAAAGCCGAGAAATATATGGTGTGTGACCGCGTAACCATAAAAATGCGACGAGTCCCACCCACGCACGTGCACGGGTCATTTTCAAGAAAATCATCGGCACACCGCGTGTTCTCGTCATCTGCGTGTTGAGTGAAAAATCGAATTTCGATGTGATCTCGATTAACATAAAAATAGAAGCTAATGATCTGCCTGATATGAAGGTAGTCTCAAAATTCTCTTCTTTTTGTTGGAACAATTATTATGTAATTTTCATGTCTACATAAAATTAGGGTGGTTCAAAAAAATGTTCAACTTATTTTATTTTGTCGCGGAAACACGTTTAATATCTTGGAAATGATGAAAAAAGCCACACCAAATTTTAACCCTTTAAAAATGTATGTCCTTACATAATTTCGTAGAAAATTTGATGCTCTACAAGAAAGGTCTCTCGTCAATTTATCGAAATGAAATTACGAGAGACCTTTTTGTTGCAGAGCTTCCAATTTTCTACAAAGATACATAAGGGCATAAATTACTTATTGAGCTACAAAATTCCGAATGAAAAATAAATTTCGTCCAATGTTATATAAAAGAAAAATAAAAAATTGAAAATGGCCATCTCCAAACATTTTTTAAAGAGCTAAAATTTGGTATGTCATTTTTTATCATTCCAAAGATATATTGAAAGTGTGTCCCCGAAAAAAAAATTAGTCTTTTTTTTTGGACCACCCTAATGTACAATCTTCAAAAGATACGTAAGATGATGAATTCGGACGAGTGTTGTTTTGGAATTCACTTATCGAGGATACACATAATAAAAATGAATCCTTCTAAATGTAAATTAGGATCAGCGATAAGAATAAAAGGGGATATCGACTCTTCGATACTGTTTGGAAGATCGAGGCGGAACCGCGGAGAGTATCGGTGGAGCGATGAGATGTTTAGGGGCCGGGGGAGGGGGTGTGTGGTATAGAATGAGGATCAGCGCGCACGCGAGGGGTTAGAGCGGACGCGGGGTTGTATTATCGGAAAATATCTCTCGCCGGTGGAGATAAATGAAATTCCGGTTGCTCGATCAATCGGTTTTGCCGGCGGTGGCGTGTCCCGTGGATCGTACACGGCGCATTAATTCCTTTCTCCGCTCTTGTCGCGTTATCGAGCATAATCGATGGGTAAGCCGACCTCTCGGAGCTGCCTTTGGGGAGCCGAAGGAGTACATAACCCGACGACGACGACGACGACGAAAGAGACCGATTCGCGCCCGTTTACCGCGGCTCTCGACGCTTCGTGACGCAACGCGCCGGGCACGGAGCGTCCCCGAGACGCGAGAGACGAAGATACCGCGCCGCGTTCAATCGGTTCAATCGAGTGCCCGATATCTCACGGACAAAGGCACACGTTGCTAGGGAAAACTCTCGGGATCCTCATCTGAGACAGCCCATACCTATATATCCATGTAATTATAAATGAGCTCACATCTCACATCGTGTGTACTATTATGCACTATTATGCACAAATTACGTGCAATTTCAAACACATAATAATCGTACTATACATACCGTGTATTATTATGCGTTAATGTAAAAGATATTTGCTTTTTAATTAGCGAAAGTTCGAAACATCTCTTATTATTTTTCAATTTCTAAAGTTTACGCGACGTGCAGCTGATTCTACTGAAAACTAATTAAAAAATCAGTTTTGCTGGTTTTTTTCAATAAGATTGCTTTGAGTGGTAATTAATTAACTTTTTTTGTACCGTATACAGAAAATTTTCAATCGAATAGAGATTTAAATTCATTTTGACAGAGAAGATGGAGCAAATGGTGCATATACTAATTTAACCCTCCGAGGTCGCCTACGCCGTGATCGCATAGGGTCGTTCACGTCCTCGTACATTTTTCAACGCGTTTCAGTGCTTCAAAGAATCTGCAAAAATTTTCGAACGCTCTTTAATATTTCTACAATAGAAATCAACATTCATTTTAACCCAGTTTATATTTTTTAAGCAGTAAATATACGTATCTGAACAAAAACGCGTTTTTGTTGAAAAAATCGATCAAAAAAATGAGCCATACAAAACGAAAATCCTTTTAGGTTTTTGTTATGATCCTATATAATATTCGAAAAAAACCGCGTCTGTAATCTTCATTGACCAAAGCTTTTTTAGGGCAGATGTGTAAATTTTTTCTTTTTCCCGTTAGCGACAAATTAATGACGGTAAATTCCGCTGGGGTCGTTAACGACCCTGTGCGACCGCGGAGGATTAAAACTAATCCCTGATTTATTGACACAAAAGCAAGCCTACGTTTATCGAATTTGTTGAGTACAATAAAAACCAGTCGCGATTTCGAATTTTATTTCGCGGCGTTTGCAGACTTCGATTTATGTATCTCTCGGTTCAGAGCATGCGCGATAGAAATCGTCCGGGCTCTGTCATTCGAAATGTCTCGATTGTGGGTCTCGTGAAGCTCTTTTGAATCATCTGCATAACTTTGGATGACATCGATCTGACCTACATTTTGCATCAGAATCTCCCTCGTACCGATCGAGATTCTAGTGCGAATTATTTTTACGAGCGATTCGTTTGAGGATTCTCGTTATAATGACGAATAATTTACACGGAGAGAATATTATTCGAGAAATTACCATATATCCTGTCGTAAAATGTGTGGCAACATTTTGGAAGTATTCATCGAATGTTGCCAACCATAAATAGATATATATCGGTCGAAATTGTGCAAATTCTCTAGTATTTTATTCTATTATACTTTCTTGCAGTAACGAATAAAAAAAATATCATAAAAATGTAATCCAATAAAGAAAAGGACGAAATGGTGAATAATTCGGTAGGTTTATATTAGTTGCGGGCGTGGCGTAGAATTCGGAATAAAAGAAAGTTGAATGAGAAAAGGTCGAATAAGTGAGATATTTGGTGAGGCTCTGGTAGTGAAGACGAATGGTCCAATATTTCGCACTGTCTCGTCCGTAACGTCCTCGGCCGTTCTCGAACAGCTGTTACTACTGCTCTAGGTGGCCCCGCGTCGCGACGCTCCGTCCCGTTCTATTTATGCGCTGCTTTGCTCTCGCCGACGTTACAACAAAAAACCACGACGGCGGTGGCTAAACCGCATTGCCGCACAAATGTGCCACTATGTATCAACCGGGACGAGCGAGGAGAGAGAAAAAGAAACAAGAAGAAGAAGAATAAGAAGAAGAAGAAGAAGGAGGAGAGGGAGAAGGAGAAGAAGCGAGGCCGTGCAAACACGAATTTAAAACGGTCGAGCTTTCCTCTCATTTTCTCGAACGTGTGCGGCGAGAGCTTCGATAACTTTGCGAATAACTGGGTCTCTGGACGCCTCGATATAACTAAATAAAGACACGCGCGACCCAGCTTCCCTCTGCTCGTTCCTTCCCCGCCCCGCACTCGATCATTCATCGAATTCAACGGAGCTCGACGAGACAAAAATTGACGAATAAATAACGATTCCACCTTATTCCCACATAAAGAGAATTTTTTATTTGTTTGCTCAATCATCGCACACGTTTATGGGAATGTATTTCGCACTTTATATATTCTCGATTTTTATTATATTTCCTTGTCCGCGAAGGATACGGAAACATTATTTGTTCACTCTTCGTGTTATGTACCTTGTATTTTTCAATCGTTTGCACTCCTCTTCTTATTCTTTTTCTTCATTTTTTATATGGAGAAATAAAAAAAACTGGAGAATGTGATAAACGGTCGTCCTTGCACGTATTATCTGACAATCGCTGTAAATCTTGTCGGGGATTTTTACGCTGTAAATTCAAGGTACGCTGTGAAAATGAGCGTCACAGCCAAGATGCGCTCTCGCTGACACATAATTTTCCCGGGTATAGGGTAACTGCGTTTGCATTCGCCCTTTTTTTCTCTCGTAGATTCGAAGAGCGAGGAAAACCACACGCTGTCGAGAGCCGGCCTTCTACCGGAGGATACAACATTATAAATATTTTACAAGACGAAAGCTCTGTGAATTATGTAACGCAGAGCCAAGAGAGAGAGAAAAAGATAGAGACTGCGAGTGAAAGAGAGAAAATTGTCGTCTCGTGTGCATTCGCCCAGTTTCGCGAAAATACACACGTCGAGAAAATTAGAGAAACTCGTACGAGCCTCTCTGTGACAGTTTTATTTATCTTCCTTTCTAATTGCATCATTTTCACCGACTGGACGGAGAGATTTTCTGTTTCTATTATGCACCACTGGCTACTAGAGCTTTTTTTCTTTCTTTTTTTTTATGCGGGCGCAAAAAGAGAACAATCGAGAATAACGAATGAGCCAAGAAAAGTAAAAGTTCAACGCAAATTTAATGCAAACACACGAAGGGAGGAGCGTTTCTCCTCTGACGCGTTTTTTCCCTGTCTTTCCGTAATGGCATTTTTTTTCAACGCTGCTCAACTCGCAGCTAAAATTATGCACCGTCTCTATTTTTATCTCGTCCGGATCATGGCAATTTTTCACTTGACTCGTTCTCTACTGAAACATGCGAATTATTTTAATCTGAAAGTTTAATCGAGTCGAGCAATTAATTGAAATCTAATGCGTAAAGTCCAATTATCCCAAAAAATGTGCATGTCAATATTTTTTTTTCATTGACGTGTGTAGAATACGAGAATAATGATTAATTATATGAAAAATCTTGAATAAAAAGCTTAACACACCGTTTTAATAATGTAGACAAAAAATTGATGGAAAATTCAAAGAAAAGTGAAAATTAATTCATAATTATATGTATAATCTTCAAAGAAAAAAAAATTCGTTTTGAAAATGACGGGGCGTTAATCAAAACTGAAAATTTTAAACGGGGAGAAAAATAATTTCGCGGCGAAAATTGATAAAAAAAAGGTCGGGAAAAGCGGAGGTTGTGTTTTAGTGAGAAAAAGAGTGAAGCGAGGCGAGTTTTCACTCGACAAAGGGAACAACGTGTGCACGAATGGTGGGAGAGACGCATACAGAGAGAAATACACATATGGAAAGAAGAGGGAGAGGGATAGCGAGCTCTTTGCCGCGTTCACCCTCGGCCTGTCCTCTTCTCTTAGCACACTTAATAAATACGTTTATCGCTTCGCTGCGTCCATCGGCTGAGTGGCTCCGATGACGTCATCGTGGGCGCTCCTTCAACGCAAACCTACCCGGTTAGCCAGATAAAAACAAAACACAAAACTGTTTGTCGCGCACATGCCCTTTTTTCACCCTCACCAAACACGCGACTTCTCGCCAGTGGAAAAAGAATACTTTTACTCTGACCAGGAGACTTTTTTTAGACAACATTTTCATCGAATTTTCATCTTTGAAGCTATCGAATTGTTTATTTTGTGCGAATTGTTTATTTTGTGTGAATTGTTTATTTTGTTATTCCATATTCAATTGTTTAAATAATTAAAAATAATGCCTAAGGTGGTTTGACAGCGAAATCCGTTTAGTTAAGAAAAATTGAAACAAATCGAATGAATAAATATTTGAGTAATTCTATACCGTTCAGTTTCTGAGATATTTGAAGTTTTAGTTTAACGATTTCCCTATCTAAACGTCATAAAAAATTATCTATAAAAGTAACTCGAAATCGACATTTAAGAAAATTATAAAAAAATAAAGAATATTAGAGTACCACCTACAGAAGCTATATAAAAAAGTCAGCGTAATATACCGTCTAGTTTTTGAGAAAAAAATCATTGTAGAAGAAATATTGTTTCCATTTTGGAAAAAATTTGAAATAAATGTTCAGATGATAGTCCAGTCAAACACAAAATATTAGCAACTTTTTGGCAAAAAGGCAGAGTTTCAATTTTACAATTCAAACTCCCAGAATTCAGTTTTTGCTAGAGTTCCGCATGACCTACATTCATTATTCTGTATTTTTCGAAATATACCTCGATAAAGTTCATTTTTTATGATTCCATATAAATTTGTGACATTTTCTCTAATAGCCTATTAAAAATCTTCGTAATTGTCAAACTATTGTAATCAAACTATAATTTCGATCACAAATTTATATTGCAAGCGCTGTTACACCGTAGAAAGTCTTGTCGAGGTAAATTTACATATTTCAAAATTAAATTTCTTTATATATTAATTGGATGGTAATTGGCTGGTTTTTTAAATTATTTCATATAAATTAGATAATAAATCTAGATCTTTATCTTGAAACATCTTCAAGACATATCCATCCAATTTTTCAGTTTTTAATGGCAGACGTGTGTTATTCTTTTCACATGGACTTGTTTATTTCTCACATCTCGATTTCTTCATTCAGCGAAACGCGTTTCAGTCACTTTTTACTTTTTTTTTCATTCGGCCATTAAATTCTATTTATCGGTGGATAAAATGACAATCGGTGTTTGTCGTTTTTCTTTCACTTTTCATGTTTTTCTTGTGTACCTTTTTCGCGAGGCAAAACGTTCAATTTATTGACAACTTTGACAGATGTCGGCCGGGCTCGATCCACGTCCATTCGTCTCTACTTCGAAAAAGCTCGTATAACTCTACGTTTTTTTCCCTCTATGAAAACAACATTTTCGTCATGGACTCGACATTATAAAGACAAGAGGGGAGGGAGGAGGGGGCGGATTCAAAAAGCAAACTCGAGTTACGAACTGAAAGGTTTCTTTTTTATATCCCCAATCTGTAGGTGGAAAAAAGTTCGTGAAATGAAAATTAGAAACGAAAACATCGGGTAACTTTGAAAATTGAATTTTGACATTTTTCAGCTCGGAAAATGTTCTGCAGTTTGTGAAGAATAAAAGGTAAATAAAATTTTTTGTTGTTTTCACAATTTGAAATATCTTGAAAAAACTCTCACATTGGTAAAATTCGAAACAAATTCTTGTATATTTATATATTTCTGTTCCTTTTATTTTTTTAGCAAATTTACCAAAATTTTTTGAATTTTGAGGTAAAAAGTATTTGAGAATTGATGACATTGAGATGGAATTTACGAAACCTTAAGCATACTCTTTTCTATATTATGTTCGTGGCTATGTGCATTTGTTCGATAATTTTGCAGTTGTCACGTCAGAAGTAGACTGAGAACGCACTGCCCGGACGTCCAGTCTTACAACAGTGGCTCGACTTTGCACTTTTAAGTTTGCATGGAATAAACCAGTTACATCCTACCGAGTCATCGAGCTCGCTGATAGAATGGGAAAAACTTAAAAAATTGTTCTTACGAATAAAACAGTTCAAAAAAATATCAATTTTAACAAAAAAAAAATACGCATATTTTTTTTCGATAAAATTTTGCAGTTCTTTTGCAGTTTTTAAGTTCTTAGAAAGAATTTTGATCCCTAGAAAATAGGAAAGAAAACGTGAAGTACGCTTTAATAAGAATAAGAAAATAGTTTAGAAAATTTGAATTCCTAAAAAAACAATTTTAACAAAAAAAAATACGCATATTTTTTTTCGATAAAATTTTGCAGTTCTTATGCGGTGTTTAAGTTCTTAGAAAGAATTTTGATTCCTAGAAAATAGGAAAGAAAACGTGAAGTACACTTTAATAAGAATAAGAAGAGTCTAGAAAATGTGAATTCCTAAAAAACAGAGTAAGAGTTCGTTCTTGAAAGGAATAAAATAAATTAGGTTAGGCAGCGACTGAGTAAATTTGGACCACGAGCTTTTTAGTATATAATCAATAATAACTGGTATAGTTTCATCGATATCAGACCTTATATCCTCCCTTTCGACGTTATCCTGCAATGACTTCCTTACCGTTGATTAATCCATGTCGATAATTTATCGGAATGAGAGAGCGTAACCACGCTCTACGCTAATTCAATTGAATTCGCCGATCGGTCACGCGCATCACATCCTGCTCGAGTGCTCGTTGACCGGATCCTCTGACCACTTTGTAAAGCAGGTCCTGGAAGAACCCACTATTCCATTCGAGAGCCTTTCCTCTATCATTGCTGAAGAACTAAAAGACAAATAATCCAAATAAATAAATCATAATTAAATAAATAATAAGACGTAGAGTTTGAAATAATAATAAAAAAACGGATCAAATTCAAAGTCGTCCAAGGTCGATTTTCCTACATCTCGATAACCTAACCGGGACCTATGATGCACACGTGCACGTGTCGTCTAAAGAAAGTTTATGCAAATTTTGAACAACAAACTATAACGACGTTCATTTTACGCGACAACTGCGCTTCAACAAGAAAATCTGCTATTGTGTAAGAACGAATTAATAGTTGGAAGAACAACAAGTGTAGGATATGTTTTTTTTTCACAATAGGGATTGCAAATTAGAGATTAATAATTTGTCAGCGCAAACAAAGTTTGCTGTGTGCGTGTGCAAGCACCCGAAGGGAAATTGCAAGTAAGTCACGAATATTGCAGAAATCAAGTTGGGAGCTTCGCTGGCAGTAGCAATTATTGGTCTTGGTAGAGAGAGAAAGAGAGAGAGAGAGAGAGAGAGAGGAGGGGAGGGGGGGAGGGAGAGAGAGAGGGAAGAGAGGACTCTGACGAAGGAAGTGGCTTAATTGAAGAATTAGCTTAGGTAGGAGTTGAGCTCGAAGCAGTCAGCGATGTCATCGAGAAAAGGAGCGTCGTTCTCTGCATTCGCCCTATCTCTTGCACACTCTTAACTGTCACATCCGACCCTCTATCTCTCTCTCTATCCCCCTCCCGCTTATTCCATTCTCTTTCATCCGAGAACTTGCGTCGAATCGTCTAACGAACCGAGGAAACGATTCCACATTTTTTTTCATCCCCTTGACTAAATTTCAACATCGTTCTGCCCTCGTTTTCTCAGTAGACAAACTTCCTCTCACACTCTGTCTCTCTCGAACATCACATATCTTGAAAATTCTTTTCATTTTTCTTTCACACTGTATATACCGAAGAGAATTTTTTTTTCTCAATTTCCCGGGAGAAAAGGATTTTCCTATTCGAAACGAGCGCCACACCGAGTTTTTTTAGTCTGATGACTCGTCAGCTTTATTGATAACGCTGAGCACACAATATAAACTTTCCACAGTGGCGTCAACGACTTGACGTCTTTTTTCGTCTTCTTATTTTTCGCGCAGTCTGAGAATAAGCCACGTATCTTCTTTCAGTGTTAACATGCATATATACATATACTTATGTTCCCTCTTCTTTTATTTCGTCTCACTCTTCGACGTCTTTCCTCTTGTGTCTGCATTTCATTGTGCCGCCTCTTGCACGTCGCAGCTCGTGAAACGCCGCTCGCCAGTCTCGTTGCAGAGACAGAGATATATATTCTCTCAAATTCAACGCTCTCAGTCATTCTCAGATGAAAACAATTCAACGATAATCCTCAAAAGGCTTTTCATCGTTTTCGCGTATATTTCGGGATAGAGATGAAAAATTGAGGAAACAGAAAATTCAATTTCGCGCTTCGGTCGGGGGGAACGAGAGCTTTTTTGCAAGGTAAACGAGCCAATGTGTGACGTCAATTTGAGAGAGGCTGAGTTTATTCGGAACCTTTTTTTTCCTGTCTCACTCTCTCGGTCTCCCTCTTTTTTTTTTGGAAAAGCTTTCCTCCCTCGCGCGTGCCTCGTTTGACGTCACGAGCCGGGCGAACGATAAGGAAACGAAAGGGAAGAAAGAGATACACGTGCGCGGCGCGCGGAATATAGAAAAAGAGGAACAATATGCGGTGCGAAAGGCGAACCGAGCAATTTTGAAATTCTTCGCTCCCGGAGTTGTTTCTACCCTTGCCGTATATTTAGTTTCCCTCTGCTCCCTGCTCGTTTTTCGACCAGCATCCAGCCAGCTCCGTAACGGCGCGGCCCACGCATCATCCCGTCGTGTCTCGCCGCGATCGAGCGAGAGAACCAGCTTTTTTTCCTCCTCTCTGCCTCCCGTTATATATATATATATATATATATATATATATACGCAACGGTTGAAAATTCCCCGAGGGGGTTCGGAGCTTTCGAAAATCCGTGGCAGGGCGGAAACTCCGCGAGCCCTTCAAATTGCCTCATCTCTCAACTCTAATGCCTTCCAATTTTCCGAGCATCGCGAATACCTATCTCGCTCTTTTTCTTTTCGATTCTTACAGTTGCGAAAAGCAAACAAATATTTCATTCACCCCTGGATAACGAAGAATTCGATTTTTTTTCTTCATATTGCGACAAAAACCAATGTCATTATTCTCGATAAATATTGCTCGAGTTTAGATGCGTCGCTTATAGAATATTGATCTATATACCATGAAAACCATATTTTAATATGTAATATGATATTTTGATTATGATTTTTTTAATTTTCATACATGCGTAGCAAGTATACAAGTCGCCTTGGATGATCTTGTATCTTGAGTATGTTGTTCTTGGAACAATTTGCAACAATTTTATAAATTTGAGCTTAAAAACCACATGGTATCGAGATAAATTGAGATAAAAACTTTTGATTTGACTGTACCTATGTATAACTATCTTAAAATTGCGATTTTCAACATCAAATATTTCAATTTCGGTAAATATAACATTTTTTTCACATATTTCGAAAGATATAATATATTTAAAATAGCGCACTTATATATCTTTATCGTTTTTCGAATCATTTCATTTCACCGTTAATCACCCACTCGTCACTCAGCGACAGGGTGAAAAGTTCACGTTGGCACTATACTTTCCGGAAAAATCAGTAAAATTCACCTTAATTATCCAATAAATAATACGGTCGGAAGTGCTTGACGGAAGTTACCGGAATTATTCCGCCCTCTTGAAGACTAGAGCCGAGGAATCCGCATTTTTAATCCAACTTCGTTTTGTTTGCGAGGTTAAAGAATCGGATGATTATTTAAAGTTGATTATTATCGGGCTTGATTGAGAACACGTTATTATCTCGAGATTCTATCGATCCAATTCGCCGAGTGCTCCGTTGATTTTTCCGATGGAGATTGTTCTCGGAATAGAATTAATGATTTTTTTTTCATTTTCTTCATCAAGACTAAGTGCATTGATCACTTTTTTTCACAAGGTTAACCTTTTAGTATGTACTATTTTGAAGCACGTTCCTGTTTTCAAGAAATTATATTTAAAAACATTTTAATCTCGTGATTTTAATATTTGAATGAAAGTAAAAAATGTGCGAAAGTGACGATTATCGTACAAGAATCTTCTTAACTTTTATAACTCGTGGGATTTGTGCTCAACTCGACGAAATTTCGTCGACTTGAAGCTGACAGCAGAGTCTCTATTGAGGACGTGTCCAATATTAAGCCGATCAGCGTTCGAACATCGGTATGTAAATCGCGAGCGTATAATCCGGCACGTAAACGGTCACGATTTAGCCTCCGAGCCGGAAATTCTTGAAAATGATAGCAAATTTCCATGCTTCCGGAAATGATAGACCCTACGACCGCTCGAGGATTCCCTCGCTGAATTTGCAAATTTATTATCCACAATCTCGAAAACGTTTTCCCCCTTTGAATTCTTCCTTGCCTTCCGTTCCTTTTTTCAAATATTCCAAACGTTATTTTCCAGATAAAGGAACGAATTTTTCAGACTTTCGGAAGTTATTCGAAGACGTCAATGTAGCCATAAATAATGTTATTCGTTTAAGAATTTTACTTCGTATCCGCGTAATAAAAAGAAAATAGTTCGATTTTTTACGCAGTAAAATGAAGGAAAATCACCAAAAGATAGGAGTGAAAAAAATAAATATCGATGGGAGCCACGTGTATCGAAATGATACCCAAAGAAGACACGTGCGCGAGGACCAAAAGCCAGAAAATAAAAGAAAGAGAGAGTATGAAAATGTATATTCTTGTTACAACGACAAATCGGAAATAGCGGAAAAAAATAAAGAGAAAATCGAGAAGAGGAGAGAACGTGAAAAAAAATCCTGGAAATTTCAGGGATTTGTGAAGGAGCGAGAAAAAAAGGGGGAAAAGGTCAGAATGGATATTCCGGGAACGAGAAAGAGTGGTGAGTATATATATATATAGAGAGAGAGAGGGAATAAAATGCAAGAATCTTAGCGAAGGAACGGTTTCGTTTCACGGCAGATAATCATTAAAGGAGATCGCCGTGAATTCCTCGGGGATGGTCCGACGAATTAGGTGGAGGAGTGACAGGGGTGGGCGGGTGGAGAAGGTTAACGGAAGATTTGTGCAGGGGTTTTGTGAACCGGCGCCCTCGGGACTGTACCAGAACGGTGATAACCATCTCGAGTGGCTCAAAGGTGACGTAACTCTCGAGAAGTACTTTTCGCCCAAGACAAGAAGAGAGACGACCTAGCCCTGCTGTCGCTCCCTCACTTGCTCACGGCACGACTACAACGCGATAAAGACGAAAAAAGACAAATCGCGGATCTTGACAGAAAATAGAGAAAAAAAGACCAACCATATCGATTTTGATTCTGCTCTCCCCCTTCGTCCTTTTTTCCAAGTCTGAAATAATTACACCGGCCAACTTTATCGTCACGCGATTAATTTCTTCCCTTTGTTGTCTCATCGAGCTATATCTCACGACTGTTTATCTACGCACTTTTCTCTTCATTCTCCATTTTTTAGACCCGTTCAGAAAATAAACTATAAATAAAATAAACATTATTTCAAATTTCAATTTACTTCTGATGCTCAATTCCAGAGTTTTATCTTATTACCCATGCAGTGTTGAAGTATAATAATAAATCTCTACAGTTTGTGAAATATCATCTCGATATTCTCGGCGTACATATTTGTGTTGAATGAAACACGTCTGTCGAGCGGTGGATTGAGAATCGAATGTGAAATGAAAAATTAGGATGCGGGAATCCGATGAGACGAGTGACAGCTGAATTTCGTTATTCAAAGCCCACGTAGCCTCTCATTCGCGTCTCGCTCATCCCGATGAATCATATATTCGGGAGATTAAAAATCGTTTGATCGATCGGGGAAAAACCGAGGGGGAGTCTCGAGCCCGGAGTGGAAAAAGCGAGTGCTTCCCGATTATCCGGATGTCCAGTTTGGCACCCACCAAACGAGCGGGGAAGGAAGCACAGGGACGAGGCCGATACGGAGAAAGAAAGAGAAAGAGATGGTTGGATGGAGAGTATACGCGTATAACCTCGCTCCGATCGATTTCGGCGTTGCCTCGGAGAGCGCATCGACGAAATTAGAACGACCACAGGAGGCTATCTCATATTTACTATATGGATCCCTCCCTCCCTCCCTCCCTTCAAATCTACACATACATAGAGCAGCATTTTTATGTACAATATTCGTGTATACGAGGTGAAAGCGTGTACACATATAGACGTTGGAAGAACCTCTCGACGTTCACTGGTGATTCCTCTTAGCGACGCTGCTATCATCCAGCAAAAAATCGATAAAATTTAATGAATATCCCTTGTCGCAAGAGTATCCACACCGGGGAGTGCATATACTCTGCTGTAAATTTGTCAAATGTGAAAAAGGAGCTTGATCCTTTTGCCCATCCCTCGACGATTCTAAATAAAGTAAACGTCCCAGTAAATGAACGATACTTTTTACATTATACACTTTAAATATCAGACATTAATTTGTATATTTTTATTCGAAGCATCGGATTATTATTTTTTTTGTTTGTTTAAGTATAAAATATGGAAAAACTCTCGGATGTCCAACTGTGGGGACGTTTACACTTTAATCCGTCGATTAATTTTTCATTCCTCGGATATATACTATTCATTTTTTTCCTTTTTCATCTACCTTATTGAATCATATATTATTTCAAGGTGTATTAATTTTTTATTGGCAATTTTCGCGATATCCCCGCTAATTTCTTTTTTCTGATCGTGAAAATCAAGGAATCGCTTGATTAACGACTCGAAATTCAATATCGACGGGCTCGCGCACGCGAAACTTTCACTTGCGCATCCGAAACGAGCACAAAGACGAATTAATAATTGATTTAGAATTGGAGTCACGTTTATTGGCCTGGCTATGTATACGGAGTCACAAGCGCGTATTGTCCGCATTTCTCGTACCGAGAAAACAAAAAGAGAAAATAAAAATGTAGGAATAAGGTTCCTTGCGCGCACGATACATTCGCTCGCCATGAGGATAAACTTCATTAATTATTTCGTATACCTTTGGCTCTTTGCTCGCTAATATTGTTTGTCCTGCGACTCGGCGAGCTATGTTCACCGAGTTATATTCACCATTTTTCCGGTACAAATATAAAAAGATGAAAAATTGGCCACGAGAAGAAAAAAAAATAGAAGATTGATTGTGTGTACAACGAAAAATCGGATCGATCGTCTCGGGAGAGTTGGGAAAACAATATAAAATTGTGTCGAATGACTACTATGATGATGAAAATGAAAGATGTACACGTGCACGGATCGCGTAACGAGGAGAGACTTTGCTCATCTCTCTCTCTCTCTCTGTCTCTCTTTCATTGCTCTCGTATACTTGCATTTGTGGCGGCTTGACCTTAACCACGGCCATTCGGTTATAAATAAACGGAGCCAACATTGGCGAACTAATAGGAGAACGTCGGGAAGGAGCTCGCAGGCGTATATGCTCGTTCGATAATCAACAGCGAATCCAGTCTATCACGTTTCTCTCCCGATCGAAACCAAATTTCCCATTCATCCTCTCTATCATTGAAATCTTCGCCATTATTGTTTCGTCTCGATATAATGAGAATTAGTAACGAGTTGCGAGTGAATTCTCGAAAAAAAAAGAGGAAAAAATACGTCAGGCGAGAGTCTGGCTCGAAGAGAAACAAAAGAGGAACAATAAAAAGAGTGTCTGAATGTATTGAAAAGTGTAAATAGTGAATCCTGTTATTCAGCCGGAAAACGAAGCAACTACTTTTTCCAGGCGAATATAAAATTGAGAGGCCGGGAGAGAGGAAAAAATAAAACGTCAATCGTTGAATGGCAGACAAAAATATGAGAGCGGGTGATACGAGTGAATGAGTTGAGAGGAGAGAGAGAGACGGGCGAGAAGTAACGAGACAATCGAGAGGGAATTGCGCAAGGGTGCGTGGGGGTTTTCGAATTTATGTAATAATTGGAAATTGGTGATCGGTGGGATCGTCGATGGAATGTGCACAAGCGTGTGACACTGTGCGCACGTGTGTACATGTGTACGCATATACATATTTTATCGAATATGCGAATTGTGCTATTAATGGCTCGAGGTGAGGGGTATAAACACTCTCGGACGAGCGTATATATACTTCGGTGAGAAAAGGCAAATCGAGCAGCGATTGCAACGAGAATGCATGGATTCACGAGAGTTGAGCCCTTTTTCGAGCCTATACGTCGCGCCGGAGAATCCGCGGATTTGAATACACTTTGCGCAGGAAGTACAATGGTGCATCGTTCAGAAATGATCGAGCGAGTTGAACGCGTTACCGAACGCCGACGACAGGCAAACGAACAGACTTCTGTCCTCTTCCTTTCTTTTCATTTCCGAACTAAGCGATCTCTCTCTCTCTCTCTTTCTTTTTTTACCACTAGTTATTGTCGTCGATTCTCCGTTATCGTCGTTTTCGTCACGCCCACGACATTTCCATTAATGGAATTTCGATTTGCTGTATGCGTCCCGTATGCGCCACAGAATTCTTTGCCGTTCTCTCATCGGCGACGCAAACACATATGCACCCTCATCCCTCGCACAGCATTCTTCGAATCATTTTCGTGTTTATTATATTTTGTCTCTGATACTTTTTTTTTCTTTTTTTTTTTCATTAAATTCCTTATTGGCGCCAGCATGTCCTTTTTTCTCGCTTGGTATGGCGATGCTCAGACTTTTCTTTCGTTCGGAGAACGATTTTTCAAATTTTCATACGTTTTACGTGGCAAGTAAAAATCATCTTGGATGATCTTCAATTTTGAGTATATTGTTTTTGAATAAACAATATGCAACAATTTTTCTTAACATAGTTCTATACCGTGGCTCTACAATAAAAATGGTTTTCTATAGAATTTTTTAAAACTTTGCACATATGTTCTTTAACGTGGTGCTCAAGTGTGTATCAAATTTTACAAGGTTTCTCCATCTAGAAATCGAGATATTTGTTGTTGAAAATCACATCTTTTTGTAACTTTCCACAAGAGCCTGTGTTAAAAATTGTGATTTTCAACACGAAATATCCCGATTTATAGATGAAGAAACCTTTTAAAATTTGGCACCAATCTTTATACAGCATCAAAGAAGGTTTATTTATATTGAAAACGAAATTTGGTTGATTCAACAAAATATTTGTTTCAATAAGTTCAACGATATTATTTTGCAAATCGAACTAAATTCTTGGTTGATTTAACTGAAGTTTCATTATTTCAAATAAACGAGTGTCGTTTCGACAAAATATTTCCAACTAAATATTTTTCAACTAAATCTGTTCTCAGTGTCTTTGTTTTTTAACAAAAAATTATAGAAATAAGTTTAGTTCATATTTATAGTAAACTAAAGGTAAAATCCAGTAAAAATTCATAGTCCAGTAAAAATTTCAAATCAATCCATTGGCTAGTTTCCAAGTTTTGTGGACACAAACATATATGTACGGAAGCTAAATTTTTGTATATAATAAGATTGCGTATTTATTTTAGAAAATTTTTAAAATGTTGCAAATTTTGAAAGACAGTGCAGAGTCCTCGTTAATTTCGAAAAATTGATCGAGATGAATACACTATATACATATATTGATCGCGATGTCAATAAAAACGATATTAATTATTCGAAGGACGCAGACGAGTAGGTCGATAACCCTAATTTTGTTCAAATTCATCATTATCAATAATAATAATAATAATAACAATAATGTTAAATGGGATCGCGTTCCAGGGGCATTTCTCTCGCATCACACGCGTCATGTGATAATGTATATAGACTCGAATGATTGTATATGTAGTGGGCTTTCTTTCGCTCTTTTTCTCCAGCTCTCGGTAATAATTATCTGGATGTGGTTCAAAGGGAAAACATGCAAATGGGAGCTCGTAAATAATAAAGTAGAAGCTCGTTGTTGTAGCCCCCCCCCCCCCTGTTTGGTTACATCACGCGCTCCGAGTTTCGTCTGGCGCAGCTTAAAACTCGGGGCCCGAGAGAGTCGACTCGCTCGCACGCATGTACGAGAACGAGCGGACACGGAGAAGAAACGCTCACATATATAAACGAGAGCGGCGGCGACGCCGGCCGTCTCTTTCTCTCGTCGCAACAATTTTCGTCGTCGAGCCGGACCGCCTCAGACCGCTGCTCATTGCGAATGTGTTGCGTCACGCTCGTCACTCGAGTATACTCCCGCTCTCGTCCCCGTCGTTTCATTCAATTACCTTCGGCGATTTAGGCTTGCCCGTTTCAGCCGCGCTCCGAATCTCGCATATATACGCGCCGAACCCTCCACGCACCGTTTATATACATATATATTACGGCCTAGGTCGGAAATTTCCTCAAATTCGTGTCAACCCATTTTTCATGAACTTCCATTTGCCGCGCCTCGCCGTATTTTTCATTAATTACGTTGTATCGTAATGGAAATCGGGCATGAAATATATATTGGTACTCAATCGTCCGTTTGACGTCGGTACTGTTGTTGCTATTATAATTTAGTGATCGTAAACAGTCGTCACTCTTATTCTCGCCGCGTGCAAGAGAGTCGGAAAGAAGGAGAGTAGCGAAAGAAATTTGAGACTCAATCGATAGCGCTAACATTGTTCCTGGCAGATACACACATTTCTTTTATTCTCGTGAATATAATTCGTATCAAAATATGGCTCCGATTCGCCGTCAAAAGTAATTCCGTATATAATTTATTATTGATAACTCCGAGTCTCGATCGATAAACGGGGGCGATGAATGCACCGAGGAGAGAAATCGATCAAGTTTTCAGTTTACTTCGATATCTGTGACAAATATATTCAGCGCCGAATTGAATTATTCCGCCATGTCTTACTCATTTTTTACTCGTTTTTTTTTCACCTAAATCGTCTCTTCGTATCTCTATCACTTTCGCACAAGTGAGCCAGAAAAATGGGGCCACGAGAGCTCCCAAGTTACAAACCTCATTTGAACGCTTGATCCTGAGCCTGGACCGGAAATCGCCGCTTCTCGTCAACTCATCCCGTTCATCCTCCTCCTCCTCCTCCCCCCTCTTCGATCACAACTCGTTGAGACACGATGCTGACGCGGCTATGCGGAAAAAGGTCCAAGTTATCAAAATAAGAGTGTTCCTCCTCTATTGCTCAATTCTTCCGCAATGAAGCGCAGTTTTTCGGTATTTGCGGAGAGATCCAACCGATACTGTCGATCACTACTTTTCCCATCATGTTGGTAATACTTCAATTATCTTTCGAAGATAAATTTGATATCGATATGTTTAACTGCAGATACCGTAGATTTCCATTTAATTTTCGTTCAGTCACCTTGTTTCATCTGTAACAATAGGGCACGAGCATTCGTGTTGCTAGCTTTGAAGTTTTGTGCCTTTTGCCGGTTCGTTTTCATTCTGACAATTGCTAATTTTCGTAAGTAACGAGCATATTTTATTTAACAATGTCTTCCGATTAAAAATAATGTTCAGCTTCATTTGAAGTGTAATTATTGGGTTGCTTGGATTAAAAATTTGACGATTGACATAACCTACGAATCTTCATCTGTCAAGTCGTAATGTACACACTTGCAATTGTTTGCCACATGTTTTTACTTATTTTTCAGAAAAATGGTTGTTCGACAGTATAACGAAGAACTCAAGTATCTTGAAAAAATCAATGAACATTGTTGGCGTATCAAAAAAGGATTTCAGCCTAATATGAAGGTACATCTTCAAACTCCAAAAAATTTTACTCTTTGATGTACTGTAATAGTCAAAATAAAATTAAAATCAATATGATTGAAGGTGGAGGGTGTATTCTATGTAAATAAAACGCTGGAGCGTTTGATGCTGGAAGAGCTCAGAAATTCCTGCAGACCGGGTCAAGTAGGAGGATTTTTGCCTGGAGTCAAACAAATTGCCAATGTTGCTGCTTTACCTGGGATTGTTGGTAGGTCCGTGGGTCTTCCTGACATTCACTCTGGATATGGTTTTGCCATAGGTAATTATCTCCTAAAAACCATTTTTGAAATATTAAATATTTCCATTAATTTACTTTTCTGAAACACACAGGCAATATGGCTGCATTTGACATGAGTGATCCCAAATCAATTGTATCACCTGGCGGAGTAGGTTTTGACATTAATTGTGGAGTTCGACTTCTTCGTACCAATCTTTTTGAAAGGGACGTTGCTCCTGTTAAGGTACTATTTATTACTTACCATCAATAAATAATTTATTTATTAAAATTAAACCAAACCTTTTTTTCCTATTTTATTAAGGAACAATTGGCTCAAAGTTTATTCGATCACATCCCTGTGGGTGTTGGATCAAAGGGAATAATACCAATGAACGCTAGAGATCTTGAAGAAGCTCTGGAAATGGGAATGGACTGGTCTCTGAGAGAAGGTTACATCTGGGCCGAAGATAAGGAGCACTGTGAAGAGTATGGAAGAATGTTGAATGCTGATCCTTCCAAAGTTTCAATGAGAGCAAAGAAACGTGGTCTTCCTCAGGTACAAATACAATTTTTTTTTCTTCAACATTTAAAAAATGACGCTCTTTCACATTTTTATTGAATGCATTGATAAAAATGTATGAATTATTCTACAGTTAGGCACTTTGGGAGCTGGTAATCATTACGCTGAAATTCAAGTTGTGGATGAGATTTACGACCGATTTGCAGCATCAAAAATGGGAATCGAAGAAAAGGGACAAGTCTGCGTGATGATCCATTCTGGCAGTCGAGGATTTGGTCATCAGGTTGCAACTGGTAAAAAAATTTGAAGGTTTTAATATTTGTACAAATTGACAAAGTACATATTTTTCAGATGCACTCGTTCAAATGGAAAAAGCGATGAAACGGGACAACATTGAGACGAACGATAGGCAACTCGCTTGTGCTCACATCAATTCTCAGGAAGGTCAAGATTATTTGAAATCCATGGCAGCCGCTGCTAATTTCGCTTGGGTGAATAGAAGTTCGATGACATTCCTCAGTCGTCAGGTACATAATTTTATTTTTCAAAATAGAGAATTAATGTACGAATGCTAAGAATGTAATTTTTTGACATTTTTTTAAAAGGCATTCGCGAAACAATTTAACTCGTCACCCGATGATCTCGATATGCACGTAATTTATGATGTTTCTCACAATATCGCAAAAATTGAAGAGCACATTGTGGACGGAAAACAGAAAACCCTCTTGGTTCATAGAAAGGTGGATATATATATTTTTAATAATATTTCATGATGAGTTAGTGATTTTCTCTCTAAATTCAATTATTTTTTGTATATCAGGGTTCAACGCGAGCATTTCCGCCTCATCATCCATTGATACCGGTGGATTATCAGCTGACTGGCCAACCAGTTCTCATAGGAGGCACGATGGGAACCTGCAGTTACGTTTTGACAGGAACTGCTCAGGGAATGCAAGAAACATTTGGTTCAACGTGTCACGGTGCTGTAAGTTTATGTTTCAATTGATAAGCTGATATTTAAAATGTTGGTTTACATATTATTTAAAAGGGTATTTTCTTCTTGATAGGGTCGTGCATTGTCGAGAGCCAAATCTCGTCGTAATTTGGATTATCAAGATGTTCTTAATAAATTAAATCAGCTTGGAATATCTATAAGAGTAGCATCACCGAAATTAGTAATGGAGGAAGCTCCTGAATCATATAAAAATGTTACTGACGTTGTTGACACTTGTCATGTCGCTGGTATTTCAAAAAAGTGTATAAAGTTAAGGCCTATTGCTGTAATTAAAGGCTGATTTGGTAAGTCACTATCCAAGGAAATCTTACACTCCTGTTTCATACTCCAATAAATGAACAATTTTGTAATATGTTTCGCAATCTCCAAATGGAATGCTAATAAACATCGTGTACCATCAAAATGTATTGCATGTTCATTAAATTCAATGTGAAATTAGATTACTTTTTTTAACTTTACAAAATATGCGACTCTCAATTTTGTGTACACTATATCGTCATTTAATCACTATGGAATCTTTTTCTAGGAGATAGATATTAGCAGGAAATTGTTTATTTAGTATATAATTTTAATTCTTCAATATAAAGTTTTTATTACCGGTTGCAATTAGGAAAAGAATCATTATTCTTAGTAGATTATTCATTTTTTTCGTTGTTTTGGAACGATTAAATAATTTTTCATTTAAACACGATTCACTTGTCTTACTTTTTCAAAATAACTGACAAGCTTATTGTTTCAACTCAAGAATTTATAGTGACTTCTCACTACTGATTATTTAAATATTATTAAATTATAACTTTCATTCTTATCATATATTTTGAGTTACATCTTCATTCATTATTGAAAATTTTTTTTCTTTTGTCTCAATAAGTATTTCAAGGATGTATAAGAATTACTCGCAACTTCATCAATTTATAATTTCCAAGTTACAAATGCAATTTATATTATTAATATTTATTTAGCTCGTTTATTAGATAAAATGTACAATTTTCTAACACACGGTATAAGAAAGCTACATTGGACTAATTTGTTTGACTTTACACGAGGATAACATTCGTCGTGTGTAGTATTTCATTTTTTAATATTTATAATATTTATAATTATATATTAGACAAGTCCTCCAGTGACTAAGATAGATAACTAGAAGTAGCATCTTTTTTCGTTTACTCCACAAGGACGAGGGTATCCCGTATGTACGTTTTGTTAGAACCATCCCACTGTGTGGGAAGGGAGAACCATCACCAAACTCGTCGAATAGTCAGCACAATAAAATAGTTTGGACTACATTTTTAAAAAATTGTCACTCGTAGTCCCGGTACTAGATAGACACTGTACTGACAAATATTTTTATTTCGGCACCCCCGAATCGTAAAAAAAAGAGATTTTTTTTGAGCAAAGACGAGAAAGAGAAAGAAAGAGAGAGAGAGGAGCTAAAGAAGATAAACAACACCACCTCGGAGAGTATTATTAATGATTATAGTCACTGGAGGAAATGTTTTCGAAAATACACAACCAACCAGTAGGACGAGTGGTTGGGAATGCATTAATCGATTTTATCAGAAATCAATGCACATGTATAATATTCTATCTAAACGTACCTTAAAAAAAAATTAATATTACAACGTCAGATGTATGAGGCGATATCGGGCGAAATTTTTTGTGATAGGGAAATTTCGTGTTTTATGTTTTTTTTTTATGAGAGGTGATAGTCCGGCGATGGTTCAGCTACGGATTCCGTAGTGAACAATGGATTTGGAAATTCTGGCGGATGTGGCAGTGGACCGGCAGTCTTCGGCTGACGTCTGTACGCCATTAGCCAACAGGAAACAGCAATGGCAACGGCTACCAGAGCCAGTAGTGCCGTTATTACCAGAGCTATGATAAAACCGACCATCGATACACAAATATCTTCGGCTCGTTGCGCAGCTGGAGCTAAAAATAAATAATAAATTTTTATATTAATCTTTTGGCTCTCTACTTTGATTTCGCAATTTTTTTGAGTATACGCGAAGACAATTTACATTCAGCAGGATCTAATGTGTATCTTTCTTCTCTCCTTTCCAAGGTTCGTATCAGGTTCGACGTGATTGTTATCTCTTCGCGCAATTGCCCATCGAATCCTTCCGATACACTCAGGTCCGTGTTATTTGATTCAGCATCGACGTCGCGTCGTCTTCGGCCAAAAGCGTTGTATCCACGACAATTTACCTTTTTAAAAACAAAATTGATGTTTCATTTCTGTGTGTTTGAATATTAAAGAGAAAAACTGATAACGCTTTTAATCATCCGTCACTCACAGGTTGACAGCGTCCGAAGCAAACTCTTATATTGCACTGGAATCTTATGTTATCGCTGCTTGGGAACTTGAACGCATTAAAACTTGCTACTAGAGATTCGGAATCGGAATTTTGTTCCCATTCGCCGAATATCGTCGGATCGGTTGCGCAGCCATTTTCGTCTGTCACTATGTATTCGTTTTCTTTGTTGTCGTCCATCGTCTTGGCCACGCAGTTTCGTGCAAAGCCACCGTAAATCGCTGAAAATTTATTTCGATTATAGAATACGTCATGACAATATTAAAAAAATAAATGAGCTTCGGCGTTTAACGAATAAACTTACATGATGGTCGAACTTCGACTTGGAGCATGAGATTTTCACCGATCTCGGCCGTGCTTATCTCGCTACCCGTTTGAGTTATTATCTTCATTAGACAAATTGGAGGCGGTCCGGTATTCGCGATTGTTCCCGCGGTCGTCAGCATTGATACGTTGAAACCAAGCGTTACATTCTGTTCGCCAGTCTGGTATATACACTTCACATGATATGCTTGAGCTTTGTACGTGACAAGTTGAGGGTGTTTTTGGATTACAAGAACGAAGCTTGCCTGTCCCTGTTAATTTTTTAAATATAAGTCAAATAAATCATTGTATAATCTTTAAAAAAAATTTTGTTTTTGTGTTACATACGTTCACATGAATGAGGCCACAATTTCCAAAGGCGACCTTGAATGTTTCCATTGTGGGAGTAGTTTCGGCTGGTATCGATAATACTCTTCGACACATTTCATCTTTGCTGTGTCCCTTCACGTAGAGGACACCGTCGAATTCCTGACCCTGGACCTGTATCTGTACTTGCACGCCATCAGACAGACAACTCGCTGCCATGTCAGGTATTGGGAAGTCTGTGCGTGCCGTTAAGTCTTCTTTTTTTAAAGATAAATAAAAGTATATATATATTCAAATTTTCAAATTATTTTTCAGTGGGAAAATAGTATATTACGCATCTAGGGAGGAAAGTAGAACATTCCCACCCGTGAATTGTGTTTATAAACACAATATGTTTATGGAGTTAATTTATCATATTTTTCCTGATTTTTATTTGTTGTTTAGTAAATTTCACTTTCTTCGTATCTTTTATGGGAGACTGCAGAAAATTGTGATTTTTGACAATAAAAATATCGAGTTCTATGCAGTGAAACCTCTGAAAATTTAATATACAATTGCACATTGTATCAAAAGTTTCTGCAAATTTTTCACAAAATCCTAAGAAAACGATTTTTTGATAGAACTACCTTAACCACAATTGAGGGACAGAAATGACAGAAAGAATTTGGATATAGATATATCGTTGTTAAGTTTCGCGGTAGTCAACGAACCTTGACGCATACACATTATATTATTTAAATATTTTGCAGGGAGGGAATGTGGTCCTTTCCTCCCGCAAATCAGGGAGGAAAGTCGAACTTTCCATCAAGGTGTGAAAAAAATAAGAATATATCTGAATTAGAGTACTCACTGCAATAAGTATAACCATCCCCTGTAAACCGACCGATGCAGCCACAAGAGGATCGATGTCTCGATGCCTTACAAACTGCGTTAATCGCGCAGACTTGTTTACGACAAGCATCCTCGCAAGTTTTTGTTGTTTCCTCGCAGTATTTGTCGTCCGCACATTCATCATCAGTGAAACATACGTTGACTGTAAAAAAGAATTGACAAAATATTTCTTTTTTTCATGCACCTCAATGGAAAGTTCGACTTTCCTCCCTGCAATGTATTTAAATAAGATAATGGGCATGCGTCAAGGTTAGTCAACTACCGCGAAACCTAACAACGATATATCTATATCCAAATTCTTTCTGTCATTTGTGACAACAATTTGTAGGCGGGAATGTTCTACTTTTCTCCCTAGGTGTGTAATACTCCCTGAGTGCGTAATAATGTATAATAATTTTTCGATTGCAATATAATTAATAATTCGATAACTCGCGGTGCATTGTTGTTTACTTACTCGGTTTACAATATCCCTCGAAATCGAGCCGATAACCATGCTCGGTTGGACAAACGCATCGTCCATACTCGTCAATGATCATTCCTCTTTCGAGAGCGCATACACATCGTCCGTCGGGAGTTATGGTCATTCCAGTTTCCCGTCGACATGCCACGCAATTGTCACTCTCATCCTTGGCTGTTCCAGGTGGACAAATGCAATTGCCATTCTCGTCACGTACTTGTCCTTTCTCTACAGCGCATTGATTTGCTGAAAAAAATGGCATACGTTTCTCTTTAAGAAGCCTCTAATCGTCACACAAAAATTTTATTCCACGTATAAAAGTTCAAAATGAAATTATCAGATGGAAATTCCAAATTTTTTCGCTTAGAATCTTGATCAAATATTTTTAAGTAAGCAACATTCTTATTTAAATTTCATCATTTTGACTCGAAATGATGACAAAATGTAAGAATGGACTCACTTTTATCACAGCGTATGACAGCGTTGCCTCGATATCCAGGTAGACATTCGCATACCATAGTTCTTATCGGCTTCGAATCGAGGACTTTGCAAACAGCATTTACGCCACACGGCTCGATCTTGGTGCATGGATTCACGCACCGGCCGTCGAAGCATCCCGTTTGCGATGGACACTCGTCGTCCTGTTTACAAGTGCCTACAATCGGTATACAACCGGAATGAGGATCTCCAACGTATCCCGGCGGACACGAGCATTCAACGACGTGATTGTACGTCGAGCACTCGAATTGTCCACTGCACGGATTAGCGGCGCACGGGTTTTCGCAGCGCTGGTTGATGCACGCTCTGTTCGTCGGGCAATCCGTGTTGCTGCGACACCCAACTGGACGACACGAGACTTTCGGATTTCCGGCGTAGCCCGGTGGACACTCGCAGACAGCTAGGTGATTTATTCCGTAGCACTCGGCATCTTTGGCGCACGGAGCGAGAATCGGAGAACAGGCTGGAACACAAGTGTTTTGAACGCAGCTGTGAGTTCCGCTGCAATCGTTATCCGACCTGCACTCGGGAACTGAAAAATATCAATAATAAATTAAAGTATAGGTAAGAATTTACATCCGATGTATTGTAATTGTGTATAAAACTGTTGTCTTACTTCTCGCGCATTCGATGTCAGGATTTCCGTCATAGCCGATTAGACAGGAGCAGATAGGCTTGTGATCGACGACATTGCAGTGAGCATTGGAGCCGCAGTTGCACGGATCTTTGCACAGACTGTTGACGCAGGATTTGGTTGGTTCACAGTCGCTGTCGCTCGTACATTGGATTTTGACGATCGGTGTGGTAGGTGCGCAGGTTCCGCTGCCGCTGCTGATATAACCGCTTGGGCAGACACAAATCATCGTGCGTACAGGATTGGTTGGCAGGACTGTACATTCCGATGGAGTCTGGCAGGGTGCGATTACGGTGCACGGATTCTGGCAGTTGTTGTTGAAGCAAGCGAGCATGTTGGAGCAATCACTGTCCTCCCGGCACTCGGGTTCTTCCTCGGGACGACAATCGACTTGAGGATTACCGACGTATCCCGGTGGACAACGACAAGTCGGCAGATGTCCGCGTACTCTACATTCGGCTCGCGAGGTGCATGGATTTTCGTGAACGCAAGGATCTATACATTGCTTGTTGACGCAAGAACGATCGCTAGGACAATCGCCGTTGCTGTAACATCCAATTACGTAACACTTGTCACGGGGATTGCCCAGGAAACCTTCTCGGCACCGACACTCGGATGCGTGATTTATCGCAACGCACTCTGCGTTCGTTCCGCACTGTTCACTCGTCAGTAGACAGGGATCAACGCAGATTTGGTTGACGCAACTCTTGTCACGATCACACTCGGAGTTGCTACGACATTCGATGCTGTGACAAGCTATTTCCGGATTACCCTCATATCCTTCCTGGCACGAACAAATCGGCTTGTGATTTCTCACGAAGCAATTCGCATTTCGTCCGCAATTGCAAGGATCGCGACATCGACGATTCACGCAAGCCTCTTGCTGACTGCACTCGTCGTCGCTCTTGCATGTTCCAAGAATGCCCAGGGATACTGAAATGAGCAGAAATATTACAATTATCGACATTTTGTCAGTCAAATTTAATTTATTTTTTATATTTATTTATTCTGAGAATTTAATTTTTGTTTTTTTTCAACGATCAACTTACTTTGACGACATATGCCATCCGTATCTGTGACCCATCCTTCCGGACAGGTACAAACCATCGTTCTAACCGGTGTAGTATCGAGAACATCGCATCTGGCAGTTTCCAAGCAAGGTCTTATTACGTCACACGGATTGACGCAAGTTTCATCGATGCAGGCGAGTTTGCTCGGACAATCGACGTCCTTGCGGCATACTGGCTCGCTCTGCGGTGGCTGGCGTTCGCAGTAGGAGAATGGATCGCCGGTCGGTCTATCCTCGGGACATCTACAGAGTGGTACGTGATTGCGAACGTAGCACTGAGCGTTTTGGGCGCATGGCGAACGTTCGAAGCAAGGATCGACGCAACGATTGTTCTCACAAGCCAGATGCTGCGAGCACTCTTGGTCACTCGTACATTCGGCTCTCTCGCACAATACTTCCGGATTTCCATAATAACCGGGACCGCAGCGACACGCCGAACGATGGTTTTTACCGTAACATTCGGCATTTATTGCACACTCGTTCTCCAGGATACAGGCATCGATGCAGTGTCCTTCGTGGCAGGTTTCCGCATACGGACATTCAAAGTCCGTCTCGCATTCGACTAGAAGAATCAAATAGTTTTACGTATAATTTTTTTTTTTTCAAGAGCACTGAAGGAAGAGTATAAAATTTTGTCAACTTACGCTTTGTACAACCAAGTTGAGCGTTTCCTGAGTAGCCAGGTTGGCACACGCACGAAGGATAATGATTGGTGACTAGACATTTCGCGTTTGGCCCACAGTTGCACGGATTTGTGCATCTTCCGTTGACGCAGGCTTCCGTACCGGCGCACTCGCTGTTCGACAAACAACCGAGAACGATCGCGGGCGGTATGCACTCGATTCTCGGATCTCCAACGTAGTCGATCGGACACTTGCAGATAGGATTGTGATTGTCGACGTGGCAGAGTGAATTTCTGCCGCACGGATCGACGGCTACGCAAGGATTTACGCACTTGGCGTTGATGCACTGACGCTCATTCGAACACTCGTCGTTCGTGTAACATTCTGGCAGTGGAGGTGGCAGTGGATTTTTTGGCTCCGGTGAACACTGAACATACGGATTTCCCGTATACTCTTCAGGACATGAACAAATTCCGCTGTGCGATGCAGATTTGCATTGAGCGTTTATTCCACACTGTACGACAAAGCATGCCTCAACGCATTGACCCTTCAAACATTTCTGATGGTCATTACATTCCTCGTCGATGTGGCACTGAACGTTTTCAAAAACTGCACAAAAATATATTATTTTTCACCATGCACTGTAATGACTATTACCAATATATGTAAATTTTTTCCTTTGTTCTTTACTTACCTATCTTCTGACATTTTCCATTCTCATTTGTAAACGTTTCCGGAGGACACTGACAAATCATCGTGCGCAGTGGAACTGTATTCAACACTCTGCATTCTTGCTCCAATGTACACATGTTTGATAAAGCGCAAGGATCTTGACATCTCGCGTTTATGCAAGCATTCGATGGTGGACATTCGCTGTCTTCCCGACATTCCGGTTTTTCTACAGTTCCTGTAAAAAATTATCAATATATTTATAATGAAATTCATCGTTCGAATTTAATAATTCGAATTATCGAATTATTATTACTAGATTTTCGATTGTTTTTAATTCAAAGTTCAGAAAATGATAATTATTCGGAGCGAAATTCAAGAATTCATATTGAATGAGCTAAAAAACTGATTTTTCGGTCAGTTTTTTGCATTTTTCAGTATGAATTCTTGCATTAAACCCCGAATAAGTAGCGTTTTCGTTATCTACGGGAAATTTCCGATCGAATAGGCTCTTAAAATTGAGAAAAAAAAATTCAAAAATTTTTGCCAATTTTTTAAGGTAAACCCCTTTCCATTTTTTCGAAAATATTCAACGAGTGATAACTTTTTAAAAAATTGATGAATTAACGTGATTCCAACGCCATTCGCTTAGTTTTGCAAAAATCTTGAAAAATCACCCCTATTAAAGTTCATTTCGTCAAGAAAAAGGAAAGATATCGTTAACTGAAATTTTCATGGGTCCCCGAAATTAAAAAATTTTAAAAAATTTTATTCGTGGCGCAATCCAACAATTCATATTGAAAAATTCAAAAAACTGATCGAAAAGTCAGTTTTTTCAATTTTTCAATATGAATTCTTGAATTTCGCTCCGAATAAGTAGTATTTTCAATATCTACAGGAAATTTCCGATTGAATAGGCTGTTAAAATCGAGAAAAAATAATAAAAAAATGTTTGCGAATTTTTGAAGGTGCATATACTATATATGTGAATTTTGCTATTGAATAAGTTGCTCACCGATACACTCGACATATGGATTTCCGGTTGTGCCTGGTTCGCAGACGCATCTAGGCTGATGGTCGTGGGCGATGCAGGTCGCCGTTTCCGCGCAAGTGTCAAAGTCGCAAACAGGTCGACAAACTCTGTTCAACCGGTCGCAGGCTTCGTGGTCGGCGCAGTCCTCGTTGTAGTGGCAGATTGCGGATATGCAGGCAACGTAAGGATCTCCCTGTGTGCCTCGAGGACACGTGCATTGACTACGATGCATCGAAGCTGCACATTCAGCACCGCGGCCGCAAATAATCTCGCCACCCAGGCACGGATTCACACAATTACCGTTGCGACAAGTCTTATCGTAAGGACAGTCATCGTCCGAGGTGCAGCCGGCTAGAGAAATTAAAGGATCAAATTTACAACGTATTCATTATCGTTTTCACGCGTTGTTCATCTTAATTCGTACTTGTAAAATAATTCTTACGTTTGAAACACATGAGTTGTGGGTTGCCGGCGAATCCTTCTGGACAAAGGCAGGTTGGATGATGATCGATTGTGACACAATTGGCGTTTGAACCACACCGGCTACTGGCGCAAGGATTTACGCAGTGCTGATTGATACAACCGAGATTCGGAGCGCACTCGGAATTTGATGTACATTCCGGTAATGGTCGAACCTCTGCCGAACGATAAAAAATTCATGTACTGTTGTGTCACGAAGATAAAGATATTTATTTTGCATAAAAATTGCATACCCTTTGAACATCCAGTGAAAGGATCTCCGAGCAGACCTGGAGCACATGTGCACACATAGCGATGATTTTCCACGCGACACTCGGTAGAACTGGGACAAGGATTGATCGTGCAAGGACTCTCGCAACGACTGTTCAGGCAAGCCATATTGGATGGACACTCGGAATCAGATTTACAGAACGCCTGCAGTTGTTGATCCACTGTAAAAAAAAATTATATCGAATTGTCCATGTAATGGAGATCTATACGAGTAATAAAGATGTAAGATAAATACGAGCAATTTCATTCATTAACGATTGTTTACCTGGTAAGCACGAAACTGTAGCATCGCCGATGAAATTAGGCAAGCACTCGCAAATCATTGTCCTCATCGGCAATGTATCGACCACAGTACATTTTGCGTTAGCTATGCATGGTTTTGACTCGAGACAAGGATTCTTACAGCTTCCCGAGAAGCAAGCCAGCTTGCTGGGACAATCGTTGTCAACGATGCACTCGGCTGGCTCGATTGTTTCTAAGTTACGAGAAAAAGAAAATATATAAAAATGTTTCGTTTATACCAAAAAAAGAAAAACTTGAAAATTACAAAAATTTGATAAAATACCTTTGGTACAGGAAGTGTACGGATCGCCAACGAGACCGGGTGGACATCGACAAGTGGTCCGATGATTTATTACTGTGCACTGAGCCGAGGAGGGACAATCGCAAGGATCGACGCACTTGCTGTTTCGGCAAGCCAAGAAGGAAGCGCAATCTTGATCGACGCTACATTCCGGTCTGACACAATTTGTTTGAGGATTGCCAATGTAACCGTCGGGACAGTAGCAGCGAGATCTGTGAAAACCGTCAGCTTCGCAGAGGGCGTTAGCTCCGCATTGAGTCAGACTGCAAACGTCGACACATTGCTCGTTGACGCACGCTTCGCGGAGCGAACACTCGCCGTTGCTTCGGCAACCGACTGAAAAAAATTTAAAAAATGATAAAATTGAAACTGCACGATACAAACTACTCGCAATATGAAACATTTTCAACATTCTTGTCATTACCTCACTAATCTCCATTTCTTGGGTAGCATTGAGCACAAATTGTTATTTAAAATTTTAATGGAAACGTTGGGAATGAGAAAATTGATCGAGACTCACCTGGTCGACAGTTTTGTTGCGGATTGCCGACATAGCCATCGTCGCAGACGCAAACGGCACGATGCATTTGTACGTGGCATCGAGTGTTGAGACCACAGGAATCGATAGTGCAAGGATTGACGCATTTTTGATTCCAGCAAGCCTTGTCGTTCGAGCAATCGGTGTTGACAGTGCATTCGGGTCTCGGTGGCACCTCGAGATCGGACACCCTGCATTGAATATGCGGGTCGCCCTGGAAACCTCGGGGACACGAGCAAATAGCTCTGTGATTCACTGTCTGACAGATCGAATTGAGACCGCAAGCTCCGATGCAGGGATCGCGACAACGTTGGCCGAAGCACGCTCTGTCTCTCGCACAATCCTCGTTTACGACGCATTCAGGATACACACAGAAAGCGGTTCCATTCCTCTCGCGACATTCACCGTTCGCGTTACAGGGCGATGAATTGCAAGGATGTATGTCTATCAATAAAATCGAATAATTATCAATCTGGAGCAATTATTTCAAAAAAAAATCTTGAACTGAACAAATCTCAATTTACTAACCATTCTGCTCGTAGCAATAGGTGAAAGGATTTCCCATGAGTGGAACAGGACACGAGCAGAGAGGACTGTGATTGATGGCTCTGCAGAGGGCAGAAGTTCCACAGACGTTCCGACGACAAGGATCAACGCATTTATTGTTCTCGCAGGTCTTATCGCTGGGACAGTCAGAACTGAGAATACACTCGGGTTGACAACCGATCGGACTGGTCGGATCGCCCTGGAGGCCGGGGAGACACTTGCAGACCGTGTTATTTCGAACTATCTCGCAAACGGTGTTCGCTCCGCAGGGTGATGGATGACAGGGGTCTTGTATCGTTCGAGGAGGTTCTTTGCACATTATAAATGCATTGCCGACAGTTGGGTATGGGCAAGAACAGATCGGCACGTGATTTGTGACGCTGCAAGTTGCTCCGACACCGCAAGTACCCGGACACGGATCTTCGCACTTTGTTCTTATGCAGGCTTGATAATTCGGACAATCCGTGTTGACGAGACATTCCGGATGACAACCTTCGTACGGATTACCTCTAAAATCGGGCAGACACTCGCAGATCGCCACGTTTTGTCTCTCTCTGCAGTAAGTGTTGACACCGCAGGGTGAAGGACTGCAAGGTCTCGTCGTTGGTTCTGGTCCTGAAATTGGAGAACGAAATAATAATATTAGTAATTACGCCTCCACAAAATATCGGTTCAGATAGAAAGCGAATTTGTACAGCTAGAAAAAATATTCTGTATGCAATACAGTATATAGTAAAGAATGTTTGAAAAGTAAAATCATGCGAAGAACGTTCGAAAGAAGCTTGTATTCATGCATTGCGAATGTGCTTTGTTATTTACAATAATTACACTCTATGCAACATAAAAAAAAAGATAAATGATTAGTTAATAAAATTGACAATGATAAATCATTCGGGCATAAAATAAATTTGAGAAAGCGTCAAAGTTGCTTCTGAGGGAAAAATCTTTCAGCTGGCTGTTTTTGGTTCTTACTCTTCTCCACGGAACAAACTGAGAAGGGATCACCGGCGTATCCCGCGAGACAAGTGCATCTGGGTTGATGCACGGTAACTTGACAAACGGCATTGATACCGCAAGTTCCGGGACACGGGTCGGCACATTTTTCGTTAACGCAAGCTAGGTTCGTCGGGCAATCGCTGTTAACGCGACACTGCGGCCTACAGTTTGGCGGAGGTCCTAGGAGATCGGGTAAACAGGCGCACGACCATGAGCCATTGGGAGTGATGGTGCATCTCGAGTTTGGCCCACAGGGCGAGGGATTGCACGGGTCTGGCGGTATGGGTTCCTCTCCTAACAATTTTCAGGATAATCAAACATCAGTGTGAGAAACATGCACTGAGAGAAATCACGATGGTATATTTTACCATAAAGTGACAATTATGCAAATTATTTTATAACTAAATATATATTTGTAGTAAAACGTAACATAATCAGGACAAGATGTAAACGAAGTATATTTAGTTCTATAATAATTGGTATAATTGTCACTTTTATATAATAAAATTTATCATACTTTTTTCTCAGTGTGGGAAAAAAATCATATCAGATCTTGAGCCTAAAAATAAACTTACCCGCTGGTATACAATTAACCAAAGGATTTCCTCTGTAACGCTCGGGACAAGTGCAAATTGGATTGTGATTGCGAACTATGCACAGTGCGTTGAGTCCGCAAGAGCCTATGCAAGGATTCTGGCATTTCTCGTTAACGCAAGCCTTGTTTTGCTCGCAATCCGAGCTGACTACACACTCGGGTCTACAAGTTGGAGCTACTCCTATGTAACCGGGGAGACAACTGCAGGAGGCTTGATTTCCGAATCGGTGACAGATGCTGTTGGGTCCGCATGGCGAAGGTTCGCAAGGATTTTCGGTCGGTGCTGTTCAGAGGGATTTTTCAAATATATATTCATGACACCAGTTTCCTGACAATTGGTAAAGATTCGAGATTCATCGATGTCGAGAAAGGGCCGCTTCGGTAACTTACGCTTCGGAGGCTCGCAGGGCATGTACGGATTTCCATTATTGAGGGTACACCTGCATGTTGGATTGTGATTTATGACTTGACACTCCTCGTAACGTCTGCAAACACCGGGACAGGGATCGACGCATTTGTTGTTGAGACAGGCAAGGTTTTGAGCGCAATCGTAGTTCTGGACGCACTCGGGACGACATCCGAAATAAGGGTCACCAAAGTATGACGGCAGGCACGTACAGATGCCGTCTTGACAACGAGAATTGGGACCACAGGGCGAAGGATTGCAAGGGTCTCTCGGTGTAGATGGAGCTATAATACGAGGGGTATTTTCGTGAATGAAAAAAAAAATAATAATAAAATTCTCTGTAAAAGAAAAGAAAAAAACAATTCTGGAGTTCGAGATTCTTACGTGTTGGTTGCTCGGGAATTGGGTAACAACTGCTGAAGGGATCACCGGTGTGTCCCTCGAAGCACGTACACATAGGCGTGTGATTAACGACGTTGCAACGTGCTCGGTTGCCGCAAGAGCCGGGACAAGGATCGGCGCATTTTTCGCGTATGCAAGCCTGATCGTTTCGGCACTCGGAATTCAATGTACACTCGGGTCGACAGTTGGGTGGAGAGCCTACATAATTCGGTAGACAGGAGCACGCTGGGTAGCCACCGTTATTATTATCTTGGCACATGGAGAACGGGCCACAGGGAGATGGCACGCAAGGATTCACTGGCACTGGAGGACTTTCGATACCCGCTAAAACAGGAACAACGAAACTTAGAATTTTCGAAAAACAAATATGGGAATAATCTGGCCATGGACAGTGGTCGACTTACGTCTAACATCGAAACATTTGACAAACGGATCGCCAGTCTGACCAGGTCTGCAACTACAAATGGGACTGTGATTTATAGTTTCGCATCTCGAGTCTATTCCGCAGGTACCGGGACACGGATCTGAACACTTCATTCTTATGCAAGCCATATTTGTCGAGCATTCTTCGCTGACTCGACACTCTGGACAACAGTTCGGCGGGCTGCCCATGTTTTCCGGTGCGCACGAGCAGGTTGCTTGACCGTTTTGCACCCTACACAGACTGTTTGGTCCGCAAGGAGACGGGACGCAAGGATTCGTAGCGTTTCGTCCGGCTATGGAAAATTCAAATAAAAATAACTTGTTCAAAGTTTAAGATAAAAACTTAACGATCTGCGGATAACTTACGTGTCGTTTCGACAAGCCGGCAGTAACTGAAGGGATCTCCGGAATAACCTTCCTGACACGAGCAAGAAGCCAAATGATTGATTACTTGACAGATCGCGTTGAGACCGCAACTTCCGGGACAGGGATCTTGACACTTGGATCTTATGCAAGTTTTGTCAGCTGTGCAATCGCTTGGTACGACGCACTCCGGACGACAGCCATCATAAGGATTTCCGTAAAAATCAGGAGCGCAAGAGCACGATGCTGTGTTGTCGGATTCTCGGCAGATCGCGTTGGCTCCGCAAGGCGACGGTTGGCAAGGTCTTTGCGATGGAGGCTCCGGAGGTGCTTAACGAGATAAGTTAACGTTCAGTGAAAATTTCCATAGCCTGATGTCAGTACGGGATAAATAAAATTTCATCGATTCTTACTTATCACTGGATCACATTGCACGAAAGGATTTCCGGTAAACGATGGCATGCAAGAACAGGTCGGAGTATGACTGACTACAGTGCAATCGGTATTGGAGCCGCAGGAACCTGGGCAGGGGTCTCGACACTTTTGATTGATGCAGGCACGATTGCTCGCGCACTCGCTATTACCGAGGCACTCTGGTCTGCACTGAGGTGGCGATCCCGAAAATTCTGGTAAGCAAGAGCACGAGGGCGCGCCATCCGTAACCCGGCACTGAGCGTTCGGTCCGCAAGGAGACGGTTGGCACGGATTTCGTGATTCATTGTTGACTGAAAGCAAAATTATATTTTGTTCGATGATTGAATTCGTTTGACGAGCTTCAATAAACTCCTACTCTCTTGTCTATCTTACTTATTGGTTGCGGTACGCATCGCTCGAATGGATTTCCGGTGTATCGAGATGGACAACTGCATATGGGATTATGATTAATGACGAGACATTCTGCGCCGAATCCGCAAGTACCGGGACAAGGATCGATGCATTTTTGATTGGTGCACGCCCGGTTTCTCGGACAATCCGAGCTAACGACACACTCGGGCCTACAGGTTGGAGGACTTCCGGAGAAGCCTGGTATGCAAGAGCATACGGCTTGACCGTTCGATTGTCTGCAATTGCTGTTTGGTCCACAGGGTGAGGGATTGCAGGCGTCCAATATTGGTGGTTCTGAAGAAATAAATCAAGAGGGACATTATTTTACAAGAATTCTACGCGAAAATTGATTACTTTGAATGGAATCGCGAGACGAACCATTGAATGGCGAGCAAAGGACGAAAGCGTTTCCGGACGTGGATTTGGGACACGTGCACATTGGTAGATGATTGACTACGGTGCACTCGGCGTTTTGACCACAAGTTCCAGCACAAGGATCCCGACACTTGTTCATTATACAAGCGAGATTGCGAGGACAATCGGTATTGACGACACATTCGGGTCTACATCCAGTGTAAGGATCGCCGCGGTACTCGGGCAAACAGGTACAAATTCCATCTTGACATCTAGAGTTTGGACCACACGGTGAAGGATTGCATCTGTCCGTAGGAGTAGGAGCTGAAAGGTGAATTAAAATTTCGTACAATTGAAATTTTATGCGATTACAAAGTCAGCAAAAGATTTTTTTTCTTACGAGTTGGAGGTTGCAGCTTTAGGATACAACTCTCGAAGGGATTTCCGGTGTAACCTTCGAGACAAGTACAGACTGGAGTGTGATTGACAACGGAGCAACGGGCTCCAGAACCGCACGAGCCTGGACACGGATCGCGACACTTTTCGTTTATGCACGCACGGTCGCTCGTACAGTCTGGATTTATCGAACACTCGGGACGACAATTCGGAGGAGTGCCAATATAATTATTCATGCAGGCGCAGCTTGAGGTTTCTCCAACTGCACGGCAGATCGAATTAGGCCCGCAGGGAGACGGATTGCACGGATTTTGTAGTACGCTCGGTACTTTCGCTGTAAACACAAGTATAAATATTAATGATTTAAAAAGTAGAAAAAAAATTGATAAAAATGTTTTTCGTAAAGTGCTTCTCTTACGCATTTCAAAGCAACTGCTGAACGGGTTTCCGGTGAAACCTGGCGGACAACTGCAGATTGGACTATGATTTACGATTCTGCACTCTGCGCCTTGTCCACACGATCCGGGACAAGGATCCCGACACTTTTCATTTATGCAAGCGAGTCTCGTCGAGCACTCCGAGCTGACAAGACACTCGGGACGGCAGTTGGGTGGACTGCCGATATATTCGGGTAAACACGAGCACAGAGCTTGTCCATTTCTCTCGATGCAATTGCTGTTGGGTCCGCAAGGTGAAGGCCTGCAGGCATCGATTGGTGTCGGGGGCTCTATAAAAGAAAAATTAATGGTGTGAAAAATCCACCACTTTTTTCCTTGATTAAGGTAGTTCGGCCATTATATGAGTAGTCAACTAATTTATATTTATTAAATTTAAGACTAAATCTATTTTCTATCAATGTAAATAAAAATAAATTGCCGCATGTATGACGGAGCATCACTTCAGAACAGCTCGACCGATTTGGCTGATTTTTTTCCGTTATTTTCAGAAGGTTTATATATCAAAAATCAGAGGACTTGCTTATTACAATCAGGGGACTGTGAACTATCATTTACCGCAAAAATGATTGAATATTCACCGTACTTGTTAAAATACCCGAACTACTTTAAAATTCGAAAATTCTGACGCTTACCTTGTTGCTGTCTGGCACAAGAGGAGAACGGATTTCCAGTATAACCAGGAATGCAGTTGCAATTTGGCAGATGCGATACTACTTGGCACTCGGCGTTTATGCCACAAGCGCCAGGACAGGGATCTTGACACTTGGATCTGATACAAGCGAGATTCGCTGGACAGTCGGTGTTGACGATACATTCTGGTCGACATCCCTCGTAAGGATTGCCGATGTAATCGGGCATGCAGATGCAGGAACCAGCATTATTCTGTTCGCGACAGATCGCGTTCGGTCCGCAGGGAGACGGGTCGCAAGGATTTATCTGAGAGCCCGGAGGCTCCGGTCGTCTCGGCACGCACTCGGTGAACGGATCGCCCATGTAGCCGTTTATACAGCTGCACATCGGTACGTGATTGTGAACGTAACACTCGGCGTTCTGACTGCACGCGCCTTGACACGGATCCTCGCATTTTCTGTTCAGACAGGCCAGTTGATTCGGACACTCGGAATTGCTGGCACACTCGGGTCTGCAGTTCGGTGGTACGCCACGGAATTCCGGCAGACAAGAGCACGAGGGGGCTCCGTTAACCTCGCGACACTGAGCGTTCGGACCGCACGGAGATGGTTCACAAGGTCTTCCGGGCTCCGGAGTTTGTTCAGCTGAAGATAAAAAACGAATATTTCATAAATAAAAATCATTATTTGTGCAGCATGGAAAATCTACCATGATAAAAGTGAGTTGGAATACTTACGCATTGGGAAACATCGGGTGAATGGATCACCGGTAAATATCGAAGGACAGCTGCAGATAGGATTGTGATTGACGACTTGACAGCGTGCCGAAATGCCGCACGTGCCGATGCAAGGATCCCGACATTTTTGATTCATGCAAGCTTGATTCAGAGCACAGTCGGAATTGACCGAACACTCCGGACGACAAGCCGGTGGCTGGCCTAAAAATCCAGGAACGCAGGAACAAACGGCTTGGCCGTTGATCGTTTGACAGCGACTGTTTGGTCCGCATGGGGAAGGTTCGCACGGAGTTATGATTTCAGGTGCTAAAAGAGAGTTTGTATTTTTTATTTTCTGTCATTACGTATTAATTATGAACTAAAGTGCATTAAAAATATTTATATATTTACTAGAAGGCTTCGCGCCCTCGCGGTAATGGAAAAATTGATACAAAAGTCAGTTTTTTGGCTCATTCTATATGAATTATTGGATTTCGTCCTAAATAAGTAGCATTTTCGTTATCTACAGGAAATTTCCGATCGAATAGGGTCATAAAATCGAATTTAAAAAATTTCAAAAAATTTGGTCATTTCAATTTCAATTAATGATATCTTTTCTTTCTCTTGACCAAATCGACTTTATTAAGGGCGATTCTTAAAGTTTTTTGCAAAACGAAGAGAATGGCGTTGGAATTACGTTAATACATGCATTTTTTAAAAAGTTATGACGCTTTGAAGATTTTTGAAAAAATGGAAAGGGGTATCTTCAAAAATTCGCAAAATTTTTCGAATTTTTTAATTTCGATTTTAAGACCTTATTTGATCGGAAATTTTCTGTAGATAACGAAAATACTACCTATTTAGGGCGTTATCCAAGAATTGATATTGAAAAATTGAAAAAAAATGATCCAAAAATCAAAAAATTTCAAGTCAATCCACCGTCGATAGGTCGATTTCTATAAAATTTCATACTCTGCATTGCCATCTGGTCACGATGAGTTAAAATAACGTAGCCTATGTTCAAATCGACGTTGAAAACTGTCTCTATGACAAATTTTATTCAAATCCTTGCAACCTTTTTTGCGTGATTGAGTAACAAACATCCAAACATATAAACATTCACATTTACATATTAATAAGATTATTATTTACCTTTGGCTTCTATGCAAGAAGCGAATGCATTGCCTGTAGTTCCTGGCGGGCAACTACACATTGGGATGTGATTGACGACCATGCATTCCGCATTAAGTCCGCAAACGCCGGGGCAAGGATCAGCGCACTTGTTTCGTATGCAGGCCCTGTTGGAAGGACAGTCCGGATTTTGCACGCACTCTGGTCGACATCCGTAATACGGATCGCCCTGGTATCCCGGAAGACATGTGCAAATTCCGGAATCACTGCAGCGAGCGTTCGAACCGCAGGGTGATGGCTCGCAGGGATTCGTTGGTATCGATTCGTTCACTACGTGTAAAAAATTATCTCAACGATCTAAAATAATTCCGTTTTTCATTTTAACGATCGAGATTCAATATTTACGTGGTTTTGGATAGCAATTCGTGAAGGGATCGCCAGTGTAGTCATTGAGGCAAGTGCAGACAGCCATGTGATTGACAACGGTGCACTGGGCTCCGATTCCACATGAGCCTGGACAAGGATCCTCGCACTTGGAACGCAAGCAAGCTCGATTGCTCGTGCATTCGGAGTCAATGGTACATTCCGGTCGACAATTTGGTGGAGATCCGATGTAAGATGGTTGACAAGTGCACGATGGAATTCCGCCAACGTTTTGACAAATGGAGAACGATCCGCAGGGAGACGGCACGCAGGGATCTGTCGGGAGCTTCGGTCCAGTCGTATTCTCTGCAACGTACGTCATTTTATAGAATAATGTAATAATGTAATTGTATAGAATAATGCAAGTTCAGAGATGTAAAACGAAATTGATACTTACGCGGAGCTTCGAAGCATCTGACAAAGGGATCTCCGATTAAACCGGGATTGCAAGTGCAGAACGGACTGTGATTTATGACGTTGCAGCGTGCATTTGTACCGCACATCTGTGGACAAGGATCGGCGCACTTCTGATTAACGCAGGCACGATTCAGCGGACATTCCGAACTGACTGTACATTCCGGACGGCAGTAAGGTGGAGTTCCAACGAAGTTCGATGCGCACGAACACACCGCCTGGCCGTTCGATTCGCGACACTGACTGTTTGGTCCGCAAGGCGATGGCTGACACGGTCTCTTGTTAACAGGTTCATCTTTTTGTAAAATACAAAATATTGTAATTAATATGATTAATGTTTAAAAGAAAATGAATTTATCGTAGAATTTTTTTTTAATCCAACGTACTCGGTTCTTGAGTGAAGGTACAATAAGTGAACGGATTTCCACTGTAACCCGGTAGACAATTGCACATCGGGAGATGGTTGACAACTTGGCAGACAGCGTTGGCCCCGCAAGTTCCAGGACAAGGATCTTGGCATTTTTCTCTGATGCAGGCTCGATCGGCTGTACAATCGGAGTTAACGATACACTGCGGACGACAGCCCTCGTACGGATTTCCGATATAATCTTTGTCGCACGTGCAAGCACCGACTCCGTTCGATTCTTGACAGATTGCGTTCGCACCGCAAGGTGATGGTACACAGGGAGTTGGTCTTTCGATTACTGGGTTTTCTGCAAAAAAGCAAATTTATTTTTCATTTTTATTGTCCAACGAATAATGATTTTACATAATATCAGAGATCACTAAAAATGTGTACGTACTCAGAGGACGGCAGCCGTTGAACAGGTCGCCGTCGAATCCTGGAACGCAGGCGCACATGACTGCATGACTCACGACTCTGCATTCTGAATTTGGTCCACAAGATCCAGGACAAGGGTCCCGACATTTTTCGTTTATGCACGCCATGTCCGTCGGGCATTCGCTGTTACTGACACACTCCGGACGACAGTACGGCGGTGAACCGATAAATTCTGGGAGACAAGAGCAAGATGGAGTGTCACCTGTGACACGACACTGTGCATTCGGCCCACAGGGTGATGGCTCGCAAGGATTCGTCGGTTTATCAACTTCTTTCGCTGTTCGCAATACAAAAAAAATTATTAGAAAATTAATTTTTCGGATTGTAATTTATTGTGAAAAAAATATTAGTTTTACTTACGTATCTCGTTGCAAGCGACAAATGGATTTCCAGTTAGCTCGCTGGGACATGAACATATCGGATTGTGATTAACAACGTTACACTGCGCCCGAATTCCACATGTGCCTGGACAGGGATCTATACATTTTTGATTGCTGCAGGCCATGCTCGCAGCACAGTCCGAACTGATAACGCACTCTGGACGACAATTCGGTGGTGAGCCAAGGTATCCAGAGATGCAAGAGCAAACCGCCTGACCATTTACCTTTCGACACTGACTGTTGGATCCGCATGGCGAAGGATTGCAAGGATCCTCCGGAATGTCTATTGCTGATCACAACATTTTATTCGAATATTTATATTTGGTTTAGGATTAATTTTTTTAAAGAGGTTCACGCCTTTGCCATGTAAAAATCATTTTTCAACTTTTTTTTTGCTAAAATTTGGCGTATACAATTTGGCGTAAACGTATTTTAACATGTCATCAAGAAACATTAATATTAATTTTCGTCAGATTATCTTAAAAATAATTGCAACTTGATTATTTTTGTCATTACTTTTTGCCATTACGCAAAATGAATGCGCGTGGGCAAACAAAGGCATAAACCTCTTTAATGAGTTTTTTTTTATAACAAACGTACCTTGGATGGTCGAGCAAATGACAAAGGCATTGCCTGACATGCCCTGTGGACACGTGCAAACTGGAACGTGATTAATAACGTTGCAGAGCGCGTTCTGTCCACAGGTACGTTCGCAAGGATCTCTACACTTGCTTCTAATGCAGGCTTGATCTCGTGCACAATCGTTATTGAGAACACATTCAGGACGACAGCCGATGTAAGGATCGCCCTGATATTCGGGTCTGCAAACGCATTGGCCATTCAAACATTGGGTATTCGATCCGCAATTCCCGCACGGGTCCGATGGTTTTGGTTGTTCGACTGTAAAGACATTGGTTTTCATTTTGTTCTTCTCTGAAGAGTAAATTTCTTCGATGGAGCAATGAAAGTCTTACTCATTGGGGCAGGACTGCACCGAGTGAAAGGATCCCCGGTGAACCTTTCTGGACAAGTGCAGACCGGTGTGTGATTAACGATGGTGCATCGAGCATTTATTCCACAGGAGCCTGGACAGGGATCTCGACACTTGGACCTGAGACAAGCAAGATTGCTCGAGCAATCCGCGTTTATGGTACACTCGGGCCTACAGTTCGGTGGCGAGCCAATAAACGTGGCAGCGCAGGCACACGAGGCTTGACCGTTCGTGAACTGACATTCCGAGTTTGGACCACAGGGTGACGGAACACACGGGTTTCTCGGCGGATCCATACCTGGTTCGGCTGCGAAGCAGTTTTCACGTTATTATTTCACAAACGTAAGCTTATATCTTCTTCTAACAGACTTTCATCAAGAAGGATCTTACTTTTGATTTCAAAGCAGTTTACGAAAGGCTCGCCAGTGTATCCCTCCCTGCAGGAGCAGATCGGGCTATGATTGATGACCTCGCAACGAGAATTAATTCCGCAAGTGCCGGGACAGGGGTCTGCGCATTTTCGATTAACGCAGGCTCTGTTGGCGGAACATTCGGAGCTCGTGGTGCATTCTGGACGACAAGAAGGTGGACTGCCAACGAATTCGGGCAAGCAAGTGCAAACGCCTTGGCCATTGACGACTCTGCATTGACTGTTTGGTCCGCAGGGTGTCGGGTTGCAGGGATCCTCGGGAGGCGACGGGCCTTTCTCTGTTTCAGAAATAATTTCATCGATGAAATTATATATTGAAATTATAAAAAATAAAATTTCATGAATTTTCATTACCAGGTCCGCTCGGACTGCAATAGCGGAAAGGATCTCCGCTGTAGCCAGGATAACAATTACACATGGCGAGGTGGTTCAGGACGTGACATTCCGCGTTGAGGCCACAAGTACCGGGACAGGGATCCTTGCATTTCGAATTAACGCAAGCTTGAGCAGATGGACAGTCGGAATTCAAGAGACATTCCGGTCGACAGCCCTCGTAAGGATTTCCTATGTAATCGTCGTTGCAGGTACAGGAGCCAGCGCCATTTTGCTCTTTGCAAACGGCGTTTGGTCCACATGGCGAGGGCGTGCAGGGTGACGGCGGGGCCGGAAGCGGTTCCACTGAGCAGGAATTAAAAAAAAAATTGTGCATTAATTTGGTTGGTCTGTGACAATCAAATTCAAAAGTTTCTCCTGCTTTTGTAACACTTTTCTGACGTTTACAGTGATTCGCGAGATAAAGCTTTATTAAGGAAAATTGTTGCAAATTAATTAAAGAGCAACATTCTTTGAATTCAAATTAAAGTTTCTTCTATGTTGTTTAAAAATCGTTGCAAAATTTTAGGAGCTTTCACCTATATTTATCACTAAATATCTCAACTTCCGTACGGTGAAACCTTCTAAAATTTGGTACACATATGTAAATGATGTGAAAGAAAATTTATGCAAAATTTTAACGAAACGTATCGACGCTTATTTAACAGACCAACCACCTTAAAATTAGAAAATTGGCAAAATAATAGTACCGCTGTAATAATCGTCATCGAAGGTAACGAACGAGACTCACCGACACGGAACACGCACTGCGAGAAGGGATCGCCCGTGTAACCAGGCATGCAAGTGCACATTGGAGTGTGACTGACAACGTGACAGTTCGCGTTTGCTCCGCAAGCGTTTACGCAAGGATCTTTGCATTTTTGATCAATGCAAGCCAACAGACTCGCGCAGTCGGCGTTGCTAACGCACTCGGGTCGGCAATTGGGCGGTGAGCCGACAAATTGAGCAAGACAGGAGCAGGACGGTGAATCGTTCTTAACTTGACACTGCGAGTTGGGTCCGCAAGGCGATGGCTGGCACGGATTTTCCGGTGGTCGTTTTGGTACTGAAATTCACATTGAAATTAACGTAATTCGTGATTCACTCGAATGTAAATAATAACAAGATAAATATTGAGACGATAGAATCTTCTTACTCGTCGGGGAACAACGGACAAACGGATTTCCCTCAAATCCATTTGGACAACTGCAAATCGGGCTGTGACCGACGACGACGCACTGAGCTCTCAAACCGCACGAGCCTGGACAAGGATCGATGCACTGTTGATTGCTACAAGCTTCGTTCTGGGGACAATCCGTACTGACGATACATTCGGGTCTGCAGGCTGGTGGACTTCCGAGATAACCGCGAATGCACGAACAGACTGCCTGGCCGTTGATCGATCGACACTCGCTGTTTGCGCCGCAGGGTGACGGATTGCAAGGATCTTCCGGTGGGGAGTCTGACATTTTGCAAAAATTAATCATAAGTGAAGATATTCCGTTTTTCGCGTTAAACGTGGTATAGGGAGAGAAAAAGTCTGAGAAAAATTATCATGCTGTCTCTATAAAGCGTGTGCAAACGACAAGTAAGGTAAACGTCCCAATAGTTGGACAGCTAAGGGTTTTCTCACTTTATCTTTATTTAAAAAATAATCAAACGAAAAAATCTGCTTCTAATTCACATCTAGACTATTGTCTGATATTTTAGTGATTCAAAACTCATTTTATGTATTAATTTTAGACAATATTTCTAATAAATAAATACTTGAACGTTTGAATATGTAGGATGTCCCAATAGTTGGACAGAAAATTGACCCTATCTCTAGGGTTCAGCAAGATTGTTCCAATAAATTAAGATTATGAAAAATAAGCCTCTTTGTATATGAACAATAATCCATACGACTTTATAGAGAAAAAAATAATTCGAATGTTAAAAATAATATAGCAAATATTGTCCAACTATGGGGACATGTTCATCTATTGGGACGATTACCTTATAGGAAATTTTACCGTGCTCCACGGTAAAAATTCAAACGCTTTAGATCAATTTTTCCAAGATTCTTCAGAAAATTTCCGTGCAGCACGATAAAAATTCAAACCCTTTAGACCAATTTTTCCAAGATTTTTCAGAAAATTTCCTATACATGTCGTTTGCACAAGCTTTATAGAGACGGTAATTTTTCTCGGACTTTTTCTCTCCGCGTAATTTTATAAATTATTCGTGGATTATGTGTACCTAATATTTTGGAGCATAGACTGAACGCGTTGCCTGTCATGCCTTCGGGACAACTACACATCGGAACGTGGTTGACAACGGTGCACCGAGCGTTCGGCGCGCAAGCACCGGGACAGGGATCGCCGCATTTATTTCTGAGACAAGCGCGATCTCGAGGACAATCGCTATTGAGAACGCACTCGGGACGACATCCGGCGTAAGGATTTCCTTGGAATTCCGGCATGCAAGTGCAGCTACCGTCGTTGCAAATGGCATTGGCGCCGCAGGGCGAGGGATTGCACTTATCTCTGGGCGGTTCCGGATCTTGAGCTACGGATAAAAAAATAAAAATTCACGTTTCAAATGTATGGGGAACAAAAAAATATATAGCGAGCGTAACTCGATATTCGCGTTAAAAATAAAACTTGTTTGACGATTGATTTCACTCGAGAAGGTAGAAGAATGTTTAAAAATCGAAGGGAAATTCTTACGTTTAATCGGTGTGCAGGACTGGAAGGGGTTGCCTTCGAAGCCGTCTGGGCAAGAACAAATGGGAATGTGATTGACGACGGAGCAACGACTGTCGACTCCGCAAGAGCCGAGGCAAGGATCTCTGCACTTTTCTTTTATGCAAGCCTCGTTGCTCGAACATTCCGAATTGATTGTACACTCGGGACGACAATTCGGTGGCTGGCCCAGGTATCCTTCGCGACAAGTGCAGGCAGGCGAACCGTTTATATTTCTACAGTACGAGAACGAGCCGCAGGGAGAGGGTGCGCAAGGATCAGTTTCGGGTTCTCCGGTTGGTCGGGAGGCTGCAAGATAAGTTAAAATTGAAAAAAAAAAACATTCTTTAAAGAAAAAAATAATAATTTCGTGATATATGCTTACGTGGAATGAGATTGCATCTCGAGAAAGGATCGCCGCTGTATCCTTGCATACAGGAGCAAATGGGACTGTGATTGACGACGATACATTTGGTATTGAGTCCACAGGGTGCAGGGCATGGATTTGTGCACTTTTGATTATCACAAACGAGCTGGGCAGGGCATTCCGAACTGACGGTACACTCGGGTCGACATCCTGGCGGGACACCGATGTAATTTTGCCGGCAAGAGCATACAGCTTGTCCATTGATAGTTCTGCACTCGCTATTGGGTCCACAGGGCGACGGACTACAGGGAGTATCCACTTTACCCGGGGCTGGATTAAATATTTTCATTATTTTCAAGCTTCCTCGAATCAAGTTTTACGCGCGATAAAAAAATGTAGGATACGCAAGAACGTTGATGCAAAAATAGCAATAATGTTTTTAGGGAAATATATATATATAGATCCTTCGACATAATAACTTACGTTCCGGCGAAGCTTGGGTACAGAAGGTAAACGGATCGCCGGTGAATCCGGCAATGCAAGTGCACGAAGGAGCGTGATTAATCGCGATGCACTCTGCGTTCGGGGCACAAGCGCCGGGACAGGGATCGCGACATTTCGATCTCACACAACTCAAGTGGGAAGGACAGTCCGAATTAATGACGCACTCGGGTCTACATCCTTCGTATGGGTTTCCAATGTAATCAGGCAGACACGTGCAAGAGCCTGCTCCGTTCGACTCTTTGCACCGGGCGTTCGAGCCGCATGGTGACGGCTCGCAGGGTGACAGGGAATCTTCTGGTCCGGGTGCGACTACAAAACATTTTTTTGTCAAATTATTTTCGAGACCAGAGACGATAGTTCCTTTCCTCTCATATTTTTTTTTCTCAAACATCAATTTCTAATTGGCAAAAAAAAAAACATCTCATTCGTTTCATATTGAAAAGAATTGAAAAGAATACATTTTAATGGACATGCATTCGAGAGCGTTAGTCGAACTGTTCCTGAAATAAAAATTTATCTTACTTCTGGAGGGTAGACACTGGGTGAACGGATCTCCGGTGAAAGTTTCTTTGCAGACGCACATTGGGATGTGGCTAACGACACGACAGTCCGTGTTCGAACCACACGAGCCTACACAGGGATCCCTACATTTTCGATTGACACATGCCTGATGCGAGGGACACTCCGAGTTTGAGATACACTCGGGACGACAGTTTGGAGGACTTCCTATGTATTCGGGGAGACAGGAGCACGAGGGTGCTTCGTTCACTACCTGACATTGAGCGAAAGGACCACAAGGCGAAGGCTGGCAAGGATTTATCGGCGTTGGTGGAGTTTCGGCTGTCGGAGGAACAAAATTCCTTCTATTATTCCGATTCGACGTAACAAATTGTTCAATTAAATTGTACAAACATTTTAAAAACATTAAATCTTAAAGCTTAAAAAATCCCTGACTTATGATTAAAACAATAAATAAGAAATATCGATTAAAAACAAAAATCTTTGGTTTTTCGTAGAAATGTGAAAATAGTTCTCTCGCGATTTTAATCCGAGAAATTAAGAGAATTGTAAAAATAAATAAATGATTGAGGATCTTTGGTTTTTTTAGGTAAATACAGATGGAATTATTCGTAAATTCTTACGTATAGGAGAGCAGACTGCGAACGGATTTCCAGTGAATCTTTCGGGACAGGAGCAAATGGGATTGTGATTGACAACTTGGCATCTGGCTCGCAAACCGCAGGAGCCAGGACAGGGATCTCGGCAGCGTTGATTAACGCAGGCCTCGTTGCTCGAACAGTCGGAACTTATGAGACACTCGGGTCTGCAGGATGGCGGGCTACCAAGGAATTCGGGGGCACAACTGCACACGGACTGGCCATTAACTTCACGACAGACACTGTTCGGTCCGCAGGGTGATGGATTGCAAGGTCTGGTCTGTTGGACATCTGAACAACGATAATATATTGTTTAAAATAAATATAAATAAATATAATACGAGTACGAATTTGTAAATTGAAAAATTAAAGTACCTCGAATTGGCTGACACGAGACAAGAGCATTGCCAGCCATTCCGGGCAAACAGCTGCACATGGGAATGTGATTGAAAACGTTGCACTGAGCATTCTGGCCACAAGTGCCAGGGCAAGGATCGACACACTTGTTACGAACGCAAGCTCTGTCACTGGGACACTCGTTATTGATCACGCACTCTGGTCGACAACCGGAGTAAGGATCACCGAAGAAGTCGAGCTCGCAGGTACACACTCCTTGGTTGCATCTGGCGTTTGAACCGCACGGTGAAGGATTGCAAGGATCTTCGTTCTGGGGTGGTTGAACAACTGAAAAGAAAATGTTACAGTACTCTTGCCACAATCATTTTATACTGATGTAAAAAAATTTAATGAGTAGCTGAGGATCAAAATGATTAAGAAATGACGTACCAGGTGCGTAATTGCACGACACGAATGGATTTCCAGTATACATTTCTATACAGGAGCATACTGGAATGTGATTGTAAACGGTGCACACTGCGTTCAGGCCACAAGAACCTGGACAGGGATCGCGACATTTTTCACGGATGCACGCGCGATTGCTGGGACATTCGGAATTAATGAGACACTCGGGACGACAGTTAGGTGGACTTCCTTGGTAACCAGGGGAGCAGGAACAGGCCGGATTGCCATTAACGTCTCTGCATTCAGAGTTTGGACCACAGGGTGAAGGTAGACATGGGTTTTTGGTTGGTGGTGGCGGTTCTATGAAAAAAAAAGAATACGTATTGATATTTTGTACAGAAAAATACTGATCGCTCTCGTCAAGAGTTTAATCCCTACCTGGAATACGGAAACAACGGGTGAAAGGGTCTCCGGTGAAACCTGGTCCACAGCTGCATATGGGACTACGATTTAGAACACGACAAGTCGACTGTTGACCGCAGGTTTGTAGACAGGGATCGACACATTTTTGGTTGATGCAGGCACGATTGGAAGGACAGTCGGAACTGGCGACGCACTCGGGTCTGCATCCAGGTGGACTTCCCTGGTATCCAGGACTACAGGAACACACAGCTTGCTCGTTGACGCTTCTGCACTGGCTGTAAGGACCGCAGGGAGAGGGTCTGCAAGGATCTTTCGTCTCAACGGGGCCAACAGGAGCTCTCATCGGACTGCAGTAGCGGAACGGATCTCCGGTGTATCTCTCGAAGCATGTGCAAGTTGCCTGATGATTGATCACTTGGCACTGAGCATTTGGACCGCAAGTTCCTGGACATGGATCTCTGCATTTGGCGTTCAGACAAGCAAGGTTCGCTGGACAGTCCGAATTCATGACGCACTCTGGTCTGCAACCGTCGTAAGGATTGCCAATGTATCCTTGAATGCATGTGCAAGAGCCTGCGTTGTTTTGGATTCGACACTCTGAGTTGGATCCGCAGGGCGATGGCGTGCAAGGATCGACCGAAGGCAAAGGATCGACTGCGAAGGACAATCAATTAGTGTTGATGGTATGCTATGTAGAATTGCCATTTTGAACGGACGTTTATTTTATTTTTATTCTTACATAATTCCGGTCTACATCCTGTGAAAGGATCTCCGACGTATCCAACGTTGCAGAAGCACATCGCCGTGTGACTGACTACGCGACACTGGGTATTTTCTCCGCAAGCATCTGTACAGGGATCTTGGCATTTTTGCCGAACGCAGGCTAGTCTCGAGGCGCAGTCGTCGTTGCTGGTGCACTCTGGACGACAACTCGGTGGCGTTCCCACAAAATCGGGCAAGCAAGAGCAAGATGGCGAATCGTTTATTTCTCGACAGAGTGAATTGGGACCACAGGGCGACGGCAGGCATGGATTGACCGGAGTTGGTGGCGTTTCAGCTTTGGGATTCAAAAAAATTGATTTTAGAATTTCGTTATCATTGGCTCTTGATGAATTTTCAGATGAATTTTCTTACGGATCGGTGTGCAATACGTGAAAGGATCTCCAGTCATTCTTTGGGGACAACTGCAAATAGCCTTGTGACTGATGACTCTGCACTTGGCAGAAATTCCACATTTTCCCAGGCAAGGATTCACGCACTTTTGATTGTTGCAGGCCTCGTTAGGCGCACAGTCGGAACTGACTGCACACTCGGGTCGGCAACTGGGTGGTGAACCGATAAAACCGGTTATGCAGGAACAAGTTGCCAGTTCGTTGTTCTGTCTGCACTGGCTATTCGGACCACAGGGTGAAGGATTGCAAGGATCTCGCTGAGTTAATTCTAAAAAATGCGATCGTATCACTCCACATTTAAATAATTGATTTTTTATAAAATACTAGCAGGCTTCGCGCCCTCGCGGTAATAAAAAAAACTGATCCAAAATCCAGTTTTTTGGTTTATTCAATGTAAATTCTTCAATTTTGCCCCAAATAATTAACATTTTCGTTATCTACGGGAAATTTCCGATCGAATAGGCTCTTAAAATCGTAAAAAAAAATTTCAAAAAATTTGGTGAGTTACACTGGGTCTCGGGGACCCATGAAAATTTCAATTAGCAATATCTTTCTGTTTTCGTGACGAAATGCACTTTATAAAGTGTGATTTTTTAAGATTTTTGCAACACGAAGCGAATGGCGTTGGAATTACGTTAATACATCGATTTTTTAAAAAGTTATGACGCCTTGAAGCAAAATTTTTCAAATTTTTTAAAATCGATTTTAAGACCTTATTCAATCGAAAATTTCCTGTAGATAACGAAAATGCTACTTATTCGAGGCAGAATTCAAGGATTCATATTGAAAAATTTAAAAAACGATCCAAAAATCAGTTTTTTGGCTTAATTCGTTGACAAATTTACTGTCTTTTGATGAAATCAACTTTACTAGAAGTGATTTTTAAAGATTTTTGCAAAATGAAGAGAATGGCGCTAGAATTATATTAATATATTTTAAAATTTATCACGTCTTGCAGATAGACATTTGTCAAATATTTTCAAATGTTCCGTTTCTGCAAATTCGAAATAAAAAGTCTATACAAACATTGTTCTATTAAAATGCAATATCTAGTAAAAATTTCAAGTCAATCCATCGGTCACGATGAGTTAAAATAAAGTAGTCTATGTTCAAATCGACGTTGAAAACTGTCTCTATGACAAATTTCATTCAAATCCTTGCAAAAGTTTTTGCGTGATTGAGTAACAAACATTCAAATTTATATATTAATAAGATTAAACTATCGATGTTTACCCCTGACTGGAGAACACATTACAAAGGCATTTCCCGTCATGCCGGGTTGGCAGCTGCACATTGGAATATGGTTGAAAACGTTGCAGACAGCGTTCTGTCCGCAGGTACCGGGACACGGATCTTGGCACTTGTTTCTCACGCAGGCCAAATTGCGCGGACAATCATTGTTGATGACGCACTCGGGCCGACAACCGGTATAGGGATCACCAGTGAATTCAGCCAAGCAGGTGCAACGTCCGTTGTCGCAACGTGCATTAGCTCCACAAGGCGAAAGTGCGCAGGGATCCTGATTGATCGGTCGCACTGGGACAATTGAATCGAGGTTATTTATTAACTTATTATTTTCTCACATACGAGTTTTCTAATATATTTTCGTATCTTCTTATTTCTTTAACTTACTCTCAACCGGTTTTCTGACACACTGCTCGAAGGGATTGCCAGTGTAATCTTCCGGGCAAGTGCAGACCGGTGTGTGATTGATGACAGAACAAAGAGCTTCGAAACCACAAGATCCTGGGCAAGGATCTTTGCAACGTAGTTGCATGCAGGCCTGATTACTGGGACACTCAGAATTGATCGTACACTCGGGGCGACAGTTCGGTGGGCTACCGAGATAATTTATTTCACAGCTGCAGGAGGGTGTTTCGCCTACTGGCCGACACAAGGAATTCGGGCCACAGGGTGAAGGAGTACAGGGATCGATCCGTACTGGCGGTGATGGGACGGCTATAAAAAAAAATTGAAGGAAATTTGTCGATCGGTTCACACAGTTTGATTAATACAATTTTTTTTTCTTTAATTTTTCACTCATTACCTTCGACGAAGAAACATCGAGTGAGAGGATCACCGGTGTACGTATTTCTACACGTGCAAATTGGACTGTGATTGATGACACGGCAATCGGCATTGATGCCGCAAGTATTTGGACAAGGATCCGTGCACTTTTGATTAACGCAAGCACGATTGACGGGACATTCGGAACTGGTAAGGCACTCGGGCCGACAATTCGGTGGACTTCCAATGTACTCAGGTCGACACGAACACACTGCCTGATTTTCATTAGCCCGGCATTGACTGTTCGGTCCACAGGGCGATGGATTGCAATAATCAATCGGATCAGGTGGCTCTGTTGGTTTTTTTTGAGATACAACAAGGATTATATTTTTTTATCGGAGAAGTAAAAACAGAATAAGAAGTAGATGCAAGGAGCGATATGTACCCGATTGTCTGATAACGTTGCAAAAACTGAAAGGATCGCCGGTATAACCGACCATACAGGAGCAAGAAGGACGATTGTTGATGACCTGACACTCGGCGTTTGGTCCGCAAGTACCAGGACAAGGATTCTTGCATTTGGAGTTGATACAAGCGAGATTGGATTGACAGTCAGAGTTCACGACGCACTCTGGCCTGCATCCTTCGTACGGGTTTCCAATATATTCGGACGTACAGCTGCAGGAACCGGCTCCGTTCTGCTCGCGACAAATCGCGTTCGCACCGCACGGCGAAGGCAAGCAGGGAGTTGGACGTTCCGCAGGTGGTCCTGGCATGATTAAGTTTAAAAAAATCAGATTAAAAAACTCTTTGAATAACACGATGAATGAATTCGCAAAATTCAATCTCTCTCTCTCTCTCTTCTTACTTTTTTCGAAGAAACAACCGGTGAAGGGATCACCGTCGAAACCTTGGACGCAGACACACATCGGCGTGTGACTGACTACGCGACACTCTGTGTTCGAGCCACAAGAACCGATACACGGGTCAACGCATTTTTGGTTGATGCACGCAAGGTTCATCGCGCACTCGGAATTGCTCGTGCATTCGGGTCTGCAATTTGGCGGCGTCCCGATGAATTCCGGATCGCAAGAACACGACGGAAGGTTGTTCACCACTCGGCACTGGGCATTGGGACCGCAGGGTGACGGTTGGCAGGGATTTGGGGGATTCAAGGCCGGAACATTTGCTGGTAAACGATAGAAAATAATAGAATCAATGGTGCTGTTAAGGATGTTGTGTTCAAAAACGAAAATTATATGGAAATTTTTTGAATATTTTTTGCACAATGATAAGTATTATCTCCAAAAGGTTGTGTAAAAATTTCACGACGATTACGAAGCTCCTCACTAAGATATTCATTGTTAAAAATGGCTATTTTTTGTACCTTACCACAAGAGCACGTGTTAAAAGTTGTAATTTTGTATAATAAATATCTCAGTAATGAGCTTCCTAATTTAAGTGAAATTTTGCACTGATCTTTGTATAGCGTTAAAGCTTTATCTACTTTTTCAAAAAGATTTCATTATTTTTTTTGTGCAATCGCATAGAGAGTAGACCTTTACAAATATGTTTTTCTTCAGTCGATTTGCAGCAACTTTTCTTAATAAACGTTTACTCTCGCACGACTTCGTATGGGAGAAAAACGTTGTCGAACTATTGATTTTTTGCTCTACGGGCTAAACACCCTTAAACCAAATTTTGATAACTTTGAAATACTTTGAGAGTTGATCGTAGGTAATTTTTTCTCTTGTTCTTACAGACAGGATTGCACGCTACGAAGGGATTTCCCTCGAATCCTTCGGGACAACTGCAAATGGGATTGTGATTGAAGACTTGGCACTGTGATCGAACGCCGCAGCTTCCCAGACAAGGATCTTGACATTTTTGATTGCTGCAGGCTTGGTTGCGAGGACAGTCAGAACTGACAACACACTCGGGTCTGCAAGTAGGTGGACTTCCCAGGAATCCTTGGACGCAGGTACAAACGGGTTGGCCGTTGATCGGGCGACATTGACTATTGGGACCGCAGGGCGAAGGGTTGCAGGGATTCGTCGGTATTATATCTGCCGGGTGAAAATATTTTCGTGATTTTTTAGAGCTCTGAAGGATATAACGAGTGAAATGAAAAAAAATAGCAGGACGACGAAGGGATGAAATCGCACCTCTGACGGTCGTGCAAAGAACGAAAGCATTTCCTGTACTTCCTGGCGGACAAGCGCACATTGGAATATGATTGAAGACGCTGCATTGAGCGTCTCGTCCACAAGTACCAAGACAAGGATCTTGGCACTTTTGTCTAACGCAAGCGCGATTTTGCGGGCAATCGTTATTCAAAACGCATTCCGGGCGACAACCCGCGTACGGGTCTCCTCTGTACTCGGGCAGGCACGTGCAGATTCCATCGTTGCAATTGGCGTTCGGTCCACAGGGTGATGGATTGCACGGATCGGTAGGTCTTGGAGGCGCTGCAATATTCGTTGACAAATTTTTCTCAATCGATTTCAAATCGTTTTCCTACACATGAAAATATAATTCCAAACTCTGCTTTTGAATAAAAATCTTACGTTGAGGAGGCTGCGGTTGACAACTGGAGAACGGATCCCCAGTGAATCCTTCGGGACAGTTGCACACCGGTGTGTGATTTACGACCGTACACAGGGCACCTATTCCGCAAGAGCCGGGACAGGGATCCTGACACTTGCGCGAAATGCATGCACGGTCGCTCGAGCAATCGGGATTTATGGTACATTCTGGCCTACAGAAAGGTGGGGAACCTTGATAATCGGGGAGACAAGAGCAGGAAGGAGTGCCTGGGGAACCGATAACTCGGCACTCGGCGAACATTCCGCACGGGGACGGAACACAGGGATTCGTATTAACGGGTTCAATGGGATTTGCTGGAAAAAACAAAACAGTCGACTCAATAAATTGTAAACAATCATCGATGATATTGTAGAAATTTTGTTAAATCTTGCTTTTTGGATGAATTTCTTACATTGCGGATTCGGGAAGCATCTCGAGAATGGGTCACCGGTGAATTCGTCGCTGCAAGCGCAAATTGGACTATGATTGAGGACACGACAAACGGCGTTGATGCCGCAGGTACCGGGACAGGGATCTACGCATTTTTGGTTAACACAAGCCTGGCTCGTCGGACACTCCGAGCTGACAACGCACTCGGGACGACAGGATGGAGGCGTACCACGATATTCGGGCAAACAGGAGCAAACGGCTTGGTCATTGACATTGCGACATTGACTGTAAGGTCCACACGGTGATGGTTCACATGGGTTTGGTTTTAACACTTCGGGTGCTGAAATAGGGATTAAAAAATTTTTTTTCACATACTCTACTTACTGTATTCTATTGCAATTCTCTTCGATGGTAAAGCGTAGGGATTGTTTCCTAGTTTAAAAAGCATGGGATGATGATTCAATTGAAATGGAATTTTTTTTTAAATTATAGTATAGTGGGTAGAACTACGCGTGGAATAAGTGAAACTTCCTGACAGTATGTGTTGTTTGATGAGGTTGGTTGTTAAGATCATTCGCATTTTGCAAATTTTATTTAGTATTTTCAAAACTTTGGCCGAATATTTAATCAATTTTTTGTGCAAAAATCTAATTAATTCCTCGATTTAATTTGACGACATATCTACTGCAGTCATGAATAATACAAAATTATCCATTGGGCAATCTATTTTCGCATGTATCTAATTTTTCAATTGTCAATAAATGTTTATTAAAGAGCTATTAGCGTTACTACTAGTCAAATGAGATACTATTTGGCTTACTTTTAAATGAGGTATAAATAAATAAGTTTTAATATTAAATAAATCTTTTTTACCAAATGTACTAATTTTAAACTGTAAAATATTGATGTAATACAGATAGTTAAAAAGTGATTTTCATTTTTGAATATGTTTTTTTTTGAAACAATGTGCAAAAAATGTTCTTAATAAATTTGGGTTCAAAAACTACATGCTATGGAAATACACATTGAAATAAAAACTTTTGATTTGACCTGTATTAGTTGCACGCTAAAATTCAATGACATCATCGAGATTTAAAGTATTTTCTTGCTACGTATTTTTAAAAACACACAAACACATTGACTGTGTATCCCCAACACACCTCCTGTCCTCGACTTGTCAAAATGGCTCTAGTAGCACTGTCTACGTAACAGGTTCCTGTCATTTCAAAACAACGTTACTCCGGCATAAGAAGTTTCACTTGAAAAATTTCTACATAACTTGGTGGGTGGGTAGTGTCAGTGGAGGCATTGGGGACTATCAGTTTGCTGGAGGAAGTTTCAGGGAGGAAATTTATATTTCGCGAGAGATAAAAAAGGATTCTTGAGAGGTGCAATCGACGAGTTGCGTGCGGTAAGAAGCGGTCTTCGGTATTGATGGGGTGATTAGTCGTGATCGACCAAAACGTGGCCTCTTCATTTTTTTTTTCTTTGCTTGACTTACGGAGTCTCGGCTGGGACCTGCAGAATTGGAAGGGGTTCCCTGAGAATCCGGGCAGGCAAGAGCAACTTGGGAGATGATTCGTCACTCGACATTCGGCGTTTTGTCCGCAAACTCCGGGGCAGGGATCCTGGCATTTATTACGGACACAGGCGAGAGTCGGGAGACAGTCCGAGTTCAGGGTACATTCGGGACGACATCCATCGTACGGATCACCGATAAAATCAGGCAGGCACGTGCAAGACCCGACGCCGGACTGTTCGCGACAGACAGCGTTGCGTCCGCACGGGGAAGGTGAACACGGATTCCGCCTCTCTGGGAGTTCTAAAAATTTCGTCAAACATTTTCTTCTCTTTTCCTTCGTTCGACAAAAAAACACACACACAAATCTCCATGATTCACTTTAAGCACTTTTTATCTTGCCTGTTATTCGCGTTACTGTTGTTTTTCTTTTTTTCACGTGAGTGGTGCATTGTGAGAAAGCAACGCTTGGCGTGTTTAAAAAAAATGTTAAAAAGTCATTATAATTAAAAATGGGTTTTCCTGCCTATAACTCTCTCACTAATGATGATTCGAGGAGAGAGCATTCGAGTTAATTGCGTAATAGGGTCAGAGTAAGCTGCATTTTTATTATAATTCGTGGATTTTTAATTGCCAGGGATATTGCAGCTTCAAGGATGAATGATTAAAAAAAAAAGTCTTAAATATAAAAGGCGTCAGTGCCGTAGCTTCGATTAACTCGTTTCTCGATTATTCAGTTAGATCGCAGCGGGCGTGCGGGCTAACGCATTCTTGGATTTTGCGTTAGAGTGCGCGACTACGGTATAATCTACGAAAATCGCAGGGCATTGCGGAGGTGGTTTTTGGCTCTTAATATTAAATGAAATAAAAGTAAATAGAGGACTGGCTCATCAGGCGTGTGTCATCGAAAGTGGGCTAAGATCAGTGGCTCGTTTTTAATCGTTAGTCACGCATTATTTCAGCGAGGCGCGCGACTATGTTAAAATTTTCCTAGTGCGAAAAATTCTCGGTTAAAGAATATATTTTCACCTACCTCGTTTCGGTGGCGAGCAGCAGACGATGAATTTCTTTTATTACCAAAAACCATCACCCTTTTCCAAGCAAATAATGAGTGCATGCGTTTGAATTTATTCGAAAATATTTTGCATATTCGGACTCACCCTTCGGAGCTGGCACGCAGTTGCTGAACGGATCCCCGGAATATCCATCGGGACAGGAACACACCGCTCGATGATTTATCACGGAACAAACGGCACTCGCGGCGCAAAGTCCGGCACACGGGTCGCGACACTTTTGCTGAATGCAAGCTAAATTCGGCGCGCACTCCGGATTCGTCGTACACTCGGGACGACAATTTGGCGGTACACCGATGTAATTTTGCGAACACGAGCATGCGGGACTGTCACCGCGAACGTGACATTCCGAATTCGGACCGCACGGCGACGGTTGACACGGATTCGTTATTGGCGGAAGCTCCGCTGGAAATTAAAAAATAATATACATTTTTATATTTTCATGCAAGTGGGAATAATAAATTCGTTGTCAATTAGGAACTCATTTCTATAAAAATTTATTTAATTGTTTTGGTCGATTTTAAGAGCCTGTTTGATCGGAAATTTCCCGTAGATAAATAAAATGCTACTTATTCGGGGCGCAACTCAAGAATGAATAATTCAAAAATGATTAAAAAATCAGTTCTTTTTGCTTTTTCAATATCAATTATCGGACTTCCCTCCCCCTCCCAATAATTAACATTTTCGTTATGTACAGGAAATTTTTGATCAAAAAAGCTTTTAAAATTGAAGAAAAAAGGTTCAAAATTTTGTGAATTTTTGTCGGGGTCACACTGGGTCTCGTAAACCAATGAAAATTTCAATTTGCGATATCTTTCCTTTTTCTTGACGAGATTAACTATATTAAGGGTGATTTTTGAAGATTTTTGCAAAATGAAGCAAATAATGAAGGAATCGCGTTAATATATCAATTTTCTGTTAACTATCAATTTAAAGTTATTACAACTTGAAGATTTTGAAAAAAATGGAAAAGGGTTCATTCTTCAAAAATTCGCAATATTTTTTGAATTTTTTTTCAGTCTTAAGGTAGTTCTATCAGTACCGTCAAATCAAAAGTTTTTATCTCAATTTATCTCGATACCATGTGGTTATTATTTTTTTTTAACTAAAGGAAACTTCTTTAATGTTTTTTAAAGAGCTATGCAATATTTCAAGAACTTCTACTACCCAGAAGTCAAGATATCAAGAGTTGAACATTGCAATATGTAGTAAAACCTCTTCAAATTTAATATACAATTGCATACCATATCAAACAAGATTGTAAATTTTAAACAAAATCCTAAAAAAAAACGATATTTTGATAGAACTACCTTAAGAGTCTATTCGATCGAAAATTTCTCGCAGTTAACGAAAATGCTACTCATTTGGGGCGCAACTCAAGAATTGATTGAAAATTATGTTAATAATATATCAATTGTAGAAACTTTAAATTCAGGTAAAAACACGACTATGACAAGAACGTATGATAATGTAATAAAAAATCGCATTTTTTTGGATTTTCTCAATTTTTATGCAACGAGAATTTTATATTCTCGTTAAAAATATAGTTATAAATTTAATAATTAAAAACGTAAGTTTTTATAACTTACGTGGTAGCAAGTAGCATCGAGAGAAAGGATCTCCCGTGTATCTTTCCATGCAGCTGCATATCGGATTGTGATTGATGACTTGACAACGTGCGTTCTGTCCACAAGTACCCGGACAGGGATCTTGACATTTGTTCGCGTAACAGGTCTGGGTGAGGGAGCACTCGGAGCTAACGACGCACTCTGGTCTGCAGGCAGGTGGACTTCCAGAATAATTCGGTTGGCAGGAGCAGACAGGATGATTGTCGACGACCCGACAAACGCTGTTCGGACCGCAGGGAGACGGAGAGCACGGTTCTGGCGGAGTATCAATGGTGGTTATCGGTCTGCAGGCTGAGAAAGGATTCCCCGAGGTTCCAGGATTGCAGTTGCACGACGGTACGTGATTAATGACGGTACAACGAGCTTCGGTGCCGCAAACGCCGGGACAGGGATCGACGCATTTCTGATTGATGCAAGCTCTCGATCTCGAACAGTCGGAATTCATGGTACATTCCGGTCTGCAGTACGTGTAAGGATCGCCAAAGTGATTCGCGAAGCAGGAGCAAACTCCGTCCTGGCACACCGCGTTAGCTCCGCAGGGCGACGGATTGCAAGGATCTCCAACCGGTTTCGGAGTTTCTTGAACAGGCGTACAAATCGTGAACGCATCGCCGGTGTAGCCCTGTCGGCAAAGACACGTCGTGATGTGATTCTGAACGCGACACTCCGCGTCCTGGCCGCAGGATCCCTCGCAAGGGTCTCTGCATTTCTCCGATATGCACGCCTGGCTCGACGGACAGTCCGTGTTCACAAGACACTCCGGACGACAGTTCGGTGGCGCGCCGATGTAATTCCTCAGACAGGAGCACACTGCCTGCTCCCCGACTTCTCGACACTCCGCGTACAATCCGCAGGGATTCGATTGGCAAGGACGCTCCGGTTTCGTTGTAACAGGCGTATCATCGACTCTGAAACACTTGAAGAAAGGCTCACCCGTCGTTCCCTGAGGACAACTGCAGAGAGGATTGTGATTAATGACTCTACACTCCGCTCCCGTTCCGCAAGTTCCTGGACAAGGGTCCGTGCATTTGTACTTGTAGCAAGCGCGATTCTGCGCGCACTCGTTGTTGACGACGCATTCCGGACGGCAGTTCGGCGGTGTTCCGATGAAAGTTTCCTGGCAGGTGCAAACCGCCTGTCCGTTGACGACTCTGCAGAGACTGTTGGGACCGCAGGGAGACGGAGAACACGGATCGTCGACGGGCGGCTCGGTGACGACCTCTCTCGTGCACACGGTAAACGGATTTCCTACGTGGTCCGGTAGACACGTGCAAGTCGGAATGTGATTGATGACGGAGCATTGAGCCTGAATGCCACAAATTCCTGGACAAGGATCGACGCACTTGTTTCTGAGACAAGCTTTGTCCGTCGGACAATCCGCGCTCAAGATACACTCCGGTTGGCAGCCTTCGTACGGATTACCGTGATAATCCTCGATGCACGCGCAAGCTCCGGCGTTGTCGCGTTGCTGACATACAGCGTTCGCCCCGCAGGGCGACGGCTCGCACGGATTTATAATCTCCTCCTCGTAGACGCACTGGACGAATGGATTTCCCGTGTATCCCGTGCTACAGGCGCAGGTGACGGCGTGATTGATTACGTGACACTCGGCGTGATCCCCGCAAGAGCCCGGACAAGGATCTATGCAGCGAGAATTTACGCAGGCCTTGTTCGGAGGACAGTCGGGATTAATGACGCACTCCGGACGACACTGCGGTGGAATTCCAACGTAGTTCTCGAGACAGGAGCACGAAGGCCCGCCGTTAACGAGCCTGCACAGGGCGTTCGGTCCACAAGGCGACGGCGAGCACGGATCCGGAGGATTCGTATCGATCTTCGGTCCAACAGGTTCCTGGTCCTTGTAGCAACTCTTGAAGGGATCTCCGGTCAGGCCCGGTGAACAGCTGCATATCGGCGAGTGATTTATAACCTCGCAACGAGCGTCGAGACCGCAGGAACCGAGACAGGGATCCGTACACTTTCTGTTGACGCAGGCCCGCGTCGGCGAGCATTCGGAGCTGACGACGCACTCGGGACGACAGGACGGCGGTGCGCCCAGGTATCCTTGAAGACAGGTACAAACCGCACCGTCGTTGACGTTTCTGCACTGGCTGTTCGGTCCGCAGGGCGACGGTGAGCAAGGATCCGGAGGCTTCGGAGAAGTCGTCTCCTCGCGACGACAACTCAAGAAAGGATCCCCGGTGTATCCCGCGATGCAGGAACACACAGGCAGATGATTTACGACGTCGCACTGCGCGTTCAGTCCGCAGACACCCGGACACGGGTCCTGGCACTTGTTTCTCTTGCAGGCCTGATTTCGAGGACACTCCGTGTTCAGTACGCATTCCGGTCGACAGCCCTCCCAGGGATTACCAATGAATTCCGGCATACACTCGCAGTTACCATTTTTGCAGATCGTATTGGAACCGCAGGGCGATGGATTGCAGGGATCAGTCTTTGGCACGAGCTCGGTCGTCATCGTAACTCGAATACACTGGGTGAACGGATCTCCGGTGTGTTCCTCCATGCAGGTACAGACCGGGATGTGATTGAGAACGTGGCACTGGGCGTTGAAGCCGCAAGATCCGATGCAAGGATCCTTGCACTTCTGATTAATACAGGCCAGGTGAGATTTGCACTCGGAGCTGATAACGCACTCCGGACGGCAGTCTGGCGGAGCGCCGATGTAATCCGGAAGGCAGGAGCAAGCTGGGGTTCCATAGACGATTTGGCAGAGAGAGTTGGGCCCGCACGGTGACGGATTGCAAGAGGGTGGTCTCGGAGTCGAGGGTACCGGCTCAACAGCCAGCGGCGTACAGAACGTGAACGGATCGCCTGTGAAGCCGTTTGGACAAGTACAGATCGGTGAGTGATTTTTCACCGTGCACAGTGCCTTTATACCGCAGGTATTCGGACAAGGATCGGCGCATTTTCTCATGACGCAGGCAAGATGAGCCAAGCATTCGCCGTTGACGATACACTCGGGCCTGCAATTTGGCGGAGATCCGACGAAATCTGGCATGCAGGTGCACACAGCTCCACCGTTGACGGTTCTGCACTTGCTGTTGGGACCGCAGGGCGTCGGGGAGCACGGATCCGGCGGTTGTTCCACAACTCTCGGAAGCTCGCAGGCGAAGAATGGATCTCCGGTGTAGCCAGGTGGACAGGTGCATCGAGGAACGTGATTCTCGACGTTGCAGATGGAAAGGGTGCCGCAGTTACCTTGGCACGGATCGATGCATCTGAACCCGACGCAAGATAGATGAGAAGGACAGTCCTTGCTTTGCTCGCACTCGCGGTAGCATCCTCTGGCATTGTCGTAAGGATCGCCGATAAAGTCCGGAGGGCAGAAGCAAGCTCCTGCTCCGTTTCTCTCGCGACACTGGGCCTTCGGTCCGCATGGATTTGGCAAGCATGGATTCGGTGGTGGAGTCGATTGGGGGAGGGGTTGCGCCTGGACGCAACCTCGCAACGGATCCCCGGTGTAGCCTTCGCTGCAGGTGCACACCGGTGCGTGATTGAGGACGGAACAGCGAGCGAGCTCGCCACAGGCACCTTGGCACGGATTTTTGCAACGTTGATTGATGCACGCGGCGTTCGTCGGACATTCGGAGTTGTCTCGACACTCAGCTCTGCAGTTTGGTGGCCTCCCGATGAAATTCGGAGAACACGAGCACGCCGGCTGCGTTCCAACTTCTTTGCACTGCGAGTTTGGTCCGCATGGGTTCGGTTCGCACGGATGTACGGGATTTCTCCCCGGTGATTCCGTGACTGTGACTTTGTCGCAAGCTACGAACGGATCGCCGGAATAGCCGGAAGCGCAGGTACATATCGGACTGTGATTTACGACGAGACATTTCGTATTGAGCCCGCAAGCTGATGGACAAGGATCGACGCACTTGAAGTCCGAGCACGCTTTGTTTCGCGGACACTCGGTGCTGATGGTGCACTCTGGCCGACAGTTTGGCGGCGTTCCGATGAAATTAGTTTTGCACGAGCACACGGCGTGTCCGTTGAGAGTCCTGCAATTGCTGTTCGGTCCGCAGGGTGACGGCTCGCAAGGCAGAGGAGAAGGAGTGGTCGAGATGATTATCGGCTCGCACATTGATTGAGGATTTCCTGTATAACCTGGCAAGCAAGTGCAGGATGGAGCATGATTCACTACTCGACAGGTCGCTCCTTGGCCGCAAGTACCGTCACAAGGATCAATGCATTTGTTGCTGAGACAGGCCTTTGTTCGATCGCAGTCGGTATTCGTTACGCATTCTGGACGACAGCCCGTGTAGGGATCGCCGAAATATTCCGGAGCGCACGTGCACGAGCCAGCGCCGTTTCTCTCATTGCAAACTGCATTCGCTCCGCAGGGTGACGGATTGCAGGGTGTTATCGGTTTCTCGGTCGTCAAGGGATCTTGATATATGATTTTACACTCGGTGAAAGGATCGCCGGAGTAACCGGGATTGCACGTACAGATTGGATTGTGCTTGACAACGTTGCAGAAAGTATTAACGCCGCAAGAGCCCGGACAGGGATCGGTGCACACTTCGTTCTGACATGCCAAGTTCCCGGAACATTCCTCGTTGATGACACACTCCGGACGGCAATTCGGAGCTCTGCCGACGTAATTCGGAAGACAGGAGCACACCGGAAAACCGTCGATCAGTTTGCACTGAGAGTTTGGTCCGCAGGGTGACGGGACGCACGTATATTCTGGTGGACGCGGCGTCGGAGCTGGTTCCTTCTTGACGCAACCGAAGAACGGATCTCCGGTGTATCCGGACGAGCAGCTACACACCGGGTTGTGATTAATCACTTGACATTCAGCGTTTACTCCGCACGTGCCTATGCAAGGATTGTCGCAACGCTGACCTATGCACGCCTTGTTTTGCGCACAATCGGTACTCACGACGCACTCTGGACGACAATTCGGTGGACTCCCAATGTAGTTTGGCTGACACGAGCAAACCGCGTGATCGTTCGTCACGCGACAATTGCTGTAAGGCCCGCAAGGTGATAATTGACATGGATCCGGCGTAGTTGGTGGAGCTGAAAATAATTTGAAATGATTTTTTAAATATTTGTCAATCATTTTATTTTATTTATTTTAATTATTATTATTTTATTTATGAGATAGAGAGAAGGAACAAATTGCACAAAAATTGATTATTTTACTCACGAGGCGGAGACAGATGGCACGATACGAGCGGATTTCCGGTATATCCGCTGATGCAGGTGCACGAAGGTTGATGATTGTAGACCTGGCACTCTGCATTCAATCCGCAAGCTCCGACGCAAGGATCCTTGCACTTGTTATTTATGCAGGCTTTGGAGTGTGGACAATCAGAATTTTGAACACACTCCGGTCTGCATCCCTCGTAAGGATCTCCGGTGTAATCGGGCAGACACGTGCACGAGCCAGCACCGTTTCTCTCGTTGCAAAGGGCGTTGGAACCGCAGGGCGACGGATTGCAGGGTTCGGTCGGTGGCTCCGGAGGAGTCACGAGTTTCGGATTACAGGCGGTGAAAGGATCGCCTTCGTAATTGTCGTAGCACTGGCAGATCGGACGATGATTCCGAGCGATACAATTGGCGTTGATGCCGCAAGAACCGATGCAAGGATCCTGACAAGTGTTTCGACCGCAGGCGAGATGATTCGGGCAGTCCTGATCGATTAGACACTCGGGTCGACAGTACGGTGGAGCCCCGAACATTCCCGCGATGCACGAGCACACGGGACGTTTGTCCTGGACTCGACACTGCGAATTCGGTCCGCAGGGTGACGGGAGACAAGGATTACCGATCGGTATCTCTTTCGGCTCAACCGTGCAGTGAACGAAGGGATTTCCAGTGAAATCCGGCGGACAGCTGCATATAGGATTGTGATTCGTAACCTGGCAATTCGCGTTGAGGCCACAAACACCCTGGCAGGGATCGTTGCACTTTTGGTCGATGCAGGCGAGATGCTGGGCACATTCCGACGAGACGAGACACTCGGGACGGCAGGAAGGCGGCGTTCCCTGATATCCGGGACTGCAGGAGCAGACGGCGCGATCATTGCTCACCCTGCAGATGCTGTAAGGTCCGCAAGGCGACGGTGTACACGGACCTTCCGGTGGCCCGAGCGGTCTCTCCGGCTTACAAGACTGGAAGGGATTCCCGATGAAGCCAGGAACGCAGGAGCACGTTGGCAAGTGGTTGTACACCTCGCATTCGGCGTTCGAGCCGCATATACCTGGGCAAGGATCGCGACAGTGTTGATTTATACAGGCGAGATGACTAGCGCAGTCCGAATTAATCGTACATTCCGGTTTGCAACCACCTGCGTAAGGATTCCCGATGTAAGGTGGAATGCACGTACACTTGGCGAGGCTGTCCACGACGCTGCACACCGCGTTGTCGCCACAGGGCGAAGGCGTGCAAGGACCAACGATCTCCTTGATCGAAATTAGTGTACAGCCGACGAAGGCGTCTCCCTCGTATCCAATCTTGCAGGAGCAGTAGGGAGTGTGATTTATGACGGCACACTCGCTGTTAGGACCGCAACTCTGTGGACAGGGAAGAACGCACTTGTTGAGAACGCAAGCGCGATCTATGGGACATTCCTGGCTGATGAGACACTCGGGACGACAATTCGGTGGACTACCGATGAAAGTGCTCTGACAAGAGCAAACCGGTCGACCCATTTTCACCTGGCAAACGGAGTTCGGTCCACACGGGGATGGACTGCAAGGTGTCATCGTCACGTCGATATTTTTGTCCTCGGGTTTGCAAGCGACGAAGGGGTTTCCGTCCTGTCCGGCTGGACACTCGCAGATCGGATTGTGATTTATGACCGAGCAGAGAGCGTTGTGTCCGCAAACGCCGTTGCAAGGATTCACGCATTTGTTGTTTATGCAGGTTTGAATCTGAAGACAGTCGGAGCTGACGATGCATTCGGGGTTGCAGAGCGGAGGGCTTCCTCGATAGTCCGGAAGGCAGGAGCAAGTAGCGAAACCGTGCTGGGACACGATGCAACGACTGAACGGTCCGCAGGGTGACGGATCGCAGGGACGTTCTATCGGCACCGGTGGCAGATAAGCGTCGCGACTCGGATAGCAATTTACGAAGGGATTACCCGTCAACTCGGACTCGCAATAGCAGACCGGATAGTGATTGATGACGGTGCACGAGGCGTTGTTACCACAAACGCCGAGGCAAGGGTCGACGCATTTGTGATTCATGCAGGCCCGTGTGAGCTCGCAATTCGAATTCTGTACACACTCGAGGTGACAAGCAATGTGGGGGTTGCCATAAAAGTCGGGCAAACACTGGCAAGCTGTAGCACCGTCGCGTTCTATGCAGATCGCGTTAGCACCGCACTGAGTTACGCTGCAAGGATCCTGAAAATCGCCGCTGGGTACGCAACCCTGGTAGGGATTGCCAAAGAGTCCTATTGGACAAGTACACACCGGTTCGTGCCAAATGACTTGACAGTTGGCGTTTACTCCGCAGGTACCTAGACAAGGATCCGCGCATTTCCAGCCGATGCAGGCGCGATCGAAGGAGCAATCGCTGTTGACGAGACACTGCGGACGACACAGACCGTTGCCTTGATTCTCGAGAGACTCGCAGCTGCCGCACATGGCGACTTTGTCGGTATAAGTCTCGCAATGGTCGTAGGGATCGCAGGGCGACGGTGTGCAGGGTCGCGTCACGTTGCGACCGCTTTCCGTGATAGCAGGCTTGCCAGTGCAGCGAATGTAAGGATTTCCAAAGTAATTTCTCGAGCAGACGCACTCGGCTAGATGGTAGGAGACTCGACACTCTGCGTTCTCACCGCAAATGTGCCCAGCTAGAGCACAAGGATTCACGCACTTCATCTTGATACAGGCTCGATCGTTGAAACAGTCCGAATTGATCGTGCACTCCGGATAACATCCTGTTTGTGGATCGCCCAGGAAATCCGGCAGGCAGGAGCAAACCGCGTGATCCTGAATCACCTGACAGGCGGTGTTGCTGCCGCAGGGATTCGGCCAGCAAGGCCCCGTCGTCGGACCTGGTTCCATCGGTGGTGAACATCTGAGCAACGGATGCCCGTGAAGCCCTTCAGGACAGTAGCAAACGGGATCGTGAATTTCGACTCGACAATTGGCGCCGACGCCGCAAGCGCCCAGGCAAGGATTTTGACACTTGTGACCGATGCAGGCTTGCGAGATCAAACAATCGTCATCCTGGATGCACTCGAATCGGTCGCATCCAGCCGGACTCGTCGGGTCACCGGCGCTTCCCGGAGCGCACTCGCATATCGCTTTTTTCTGCGACGTTATTCTGCAGACAGCGTTTCTCCCGCAAGGATTCGGCTCGCAGGGACTGCCACTTGGTAGCTCGCACGAAACGTAAGGATCACCGATAAAACCGTATCGACAGTAACACTGTTCACGATTGTCCGAGATGTAGCAGTCCGCATTGGCGCCGCAAGGTCCCGGTTGACACAACGGAGCGACTGCAATCGAAATAGATATTTAAATGGGTACGTAAATTTTTAACAATATTTTTGATATTTTAGATAAGACATTCATCAAAATGTCTTATCTATGACATTCTATCTTATCTAAAATGACAAAAATTTACCTGCGCAGCTCTTGTAAGGATTTCCAAGTGTCGAATCTGGACAATAGCACGGTGGATTCCTGGACGAATCGCAAATAGCACCCAAACCGCACGGATTCGACTGACAGGGATCGTCGTGCTCGACGCAGCCTCTTATCGTGTTCGGACTCTCGACAAAGCCGGGTAGACACGTGCACTTTGCCAGTCCGTTCGGCAGAATGGAGCATCGGGTATTCGGACCGCAGGGAGATGAGTCGCATGGATTTTCGGGCAATCTGCAAGGCACGACTGGTGGCTCACCTTCGTAGCCTGGTAGACAGAAGCACGTGACTCGAGAATCAACGACTCGGCAGCCAGAGTTCGGGCCACAGGGTTCACCCTGGCATTCTGCACCTTCCGGAACTGTAAATACAAAATTTAAAATTTTTTATGTTTATATTTATGAGGGTGGGTCAAAAAAAGTAAAGTAAATAAGTAGATTTCGTTTCTGTAGATAACGAAAATGATAATTATTTGTGGCGCAATCCAACAATTTATATTGAAAAATTTAAAAAAACTGATCGAAAAGTCAGTTTTTTCAATTTTTCAATATGAATTCTTGGATCCCGCCTCGAATAAGTAACTTTTTTTTTATCCACAGAAAATTTTACGATAAAATATCATCCTATATTAAAAAATACATGAGGCCTCTAATCGATTCATCTGAATAGAGCGTATTACGTTGAGCGCATTAACTTTTGTCTAATCTTTGGCGAAAAATTCACAAAATAACTTTTTTGTAGAGCATTAAATTTTCTACGAAAATATGGTTTTTAAATGACTCTAGAGAGTTCTCTAAAGGTGCCCAGAAATAAGATTTTCAATGACGGAAGAGACTTTAAAAAAAGTCACATTTTTCAACCCACCCTAATATTTCTAAATATTTGTTTTTTTTTTGCAGGATAAATACTCACTGCACTGTGCAAATGGATTTCCCGTGAGTCCCTTCGGACAGAAACAAATCGGAGAGCCGTTGTCAACTTCGCACAACGCGTTAACGCCACACGGATTCGGAACACACGGATTAACGCGAGATTGGTCCTCGCAGAGAATTTGAGGATTTCCCTGGTATCCGGGAAGACATTTGCAACGAGCTACGTGATCTTCGGCGTAACATTCGGCATTTTTGCCACAGCTGTCGACGAGGCAAGGATTTATGCAGCGTCTGTTCAGACGGTCGCAGAGTTTGTTCGGCGGGCAGTCCTCGTTGTACTGGCAAATGTCTCTGTTACCCGGAACTGAAAAAAAAAATTGAAAGTAAATAATTTGTGAGATAACGTTACTTACATATCGAAAAAATAATTACTTTAAGGTAGTTCTATAGTTTTATCGATTATTTAGGATTTTGTTGAAAATTGGTACAGTCATTCTTTGATATATGTTACGAATATGCGTATACCAAAATTTTAAGAGGTTTCACCACGTAGAAATTGAGATATTTAGTGTTTAAAATTCCAATTTTCAGTGCTCTCCCATAAGAGCTCGTGTTAAATATTGCCATTTTCAATCTCTTAAAATTTAGCATAGCTCTTTATTGTATTTCAAAGAAACTTCAAGTTTTTTTTAAAAAATCCTAAGATTATGATTTTTCAAGTTTTCATGCATACATAGCAATAAGTCAGTTTGGATGATCAACTTTTCTGAATTGACTTAAGCTCAATAACCATATGGTATGGAGATAAATTAAGATAAAAACTTTTGATTTGACTGTACCTATAGAACTACCTTAACAAGGTTTATCTATTTACCTGGATTGCAGAGAGCAAATCCATTTCCATGGTAACCTTCCTCGCAACTGCAGTCGGTTCCGTGATTCGTGTTGATGCAAACTGCGTGAGCCACGCAAGGGTTCCTTATGAGACACGGCTCTTGGCAGATTTGTCCGATGCACGTCTCCGTCAGTGGACAGTCCCTGTCGCTAGTGCAACCGGCTAGAGGGAAAAGTGAATAGTGCAAGTGTGTCACACCCAGAAAAGGAAGAAAAGTGCACGAGAAATAATTCTTTAAATAATAATTTCATCCCCACGTACTTTTTTTTTTTTTTCAAAAAATTTGAATTTGCCCTCTGTCGTGAGATTTTGCGAATTTTGGAAAATGTGCATTGAATCACACAAGACGAGAAACAACGTCGAATCTTTTTACAGAAATGAAAGCTCGTCAGATCGCTTTGCAGTTCACAGACAAGTACTCTCTGCGAGAAGTGCCAAAACATGTTTCATTGGTGCAAACCTCGTAACGAGGTCATTCATGCCACCATTCAAGATCACATTGTATTTTTTATGTACCATTTTTTCTTCAAACCCTTGCAAAGACCGAAATCTCCATTTTTTTTCGTATTTACATTAATTACATATTTACAATGGATCTCACTGTTTGTTTTCGATGCTCGCGTGTACTCACCTTTGACGCAGGTGTTGGTTTCGGGATCGCACTGCATTCCTGGTGGACAATACGGACATCCTTTCGGCTGATCATCGACTGTTGAAAAAAATATTATTGAAATACAATTTTTATCGTATATATTATAAAAAGAATAATTTTTAAAATAAGTTAAGAAGATGAAAAATAAAATAAAATTTACCTCGAACGCAAACCGGTCTGTGATCTTGTACGAGACACTCCTCGATGTAATCGCACGGATTTCCGAGAGTGCAAGGATTGAGACACTGTCCTTTGATGCAGGAGAGCTGAGCCGGGCATTCGTCGTGTTTCGTGCACTTGACGTCTGTCAAAAATTCATTTAATCAGAGAATCTTCGAACTCGTCGAGATACGAGATCAGAGAAAAGAAACAAAAAGTACACTTTTCGTCCAACGAATCCTTCTATCCCTACCGTATTACATCCCTGACGAAAAATTTTAATCTACGTGACATATCATCCAGAATACATTCCTTACACAATTGGAGTAAAACAATTATTTTGAAGTATAACAGAGAGAAGCTTTTTTTCATTCTCGCTCATAAAAAAATCCTGATAAAATCGCACATTATTGACGATTTATTTGTACATTCGCGGACAACCATCTATATTCAGTAACGAGCCCAATAACTTATATAAACAAGTAGAAAGAGCGTATTATTGTTACGGCGCGAAAGTAAATTCCGCCGTTGCGATTAGAAGAAGAATAAGCAACCTCGTGTTTTTTCATTTCTTATTAAAGTATACAGGCCAGGCGAAAGCATAAAATAATACACGTATATTTCAGCAGGTGCAGCGTTTGTGTTACGCGAGAGAGAAACGTGCATCGGTCCATCGAATACAGATTTTTTTCTCTCCTCGACTCTCTCTCTCTCACTTCCCTTCTCAAGCCACTCATTCAACTATAAATTCCTGCGTGTTACGCTCAAATTATAAACGTGTTAGCCGTGTTATTATTTGCAGTTTTTTTTTTTAATATATGTACATGGTGATAAAAAAAAAAGAAGCTCTTACGACTAGGAAAACGGATTTGCGATTAATCGACAGATTTACAGAGACAGATGTAACGGAAAGTGAAAATACATCTTCCCGTGATCGTAAAATAAGTATATAATCTTGGTAGAAGTAGTTTTATTCGAGAGTGTGAAAATAATATATATTGTTTTTAGTTTAGACTCGTAAATTCAACGAATTTTTCCTCGAAACGACTATGATTCTCGAGTGGAGAACTCTCGTATATTCTCGGACACGATATGCCTCATTGGGACAATCGTGTTGCGATGATGTATATTTCTAAAAAAAATTCGTCGACGGATCTGACCCTCGTGTTCTCATCGTGAGTTTCATCAGAAATGGCAGAGAATATAATAGAGGTAGCGCAGCGGGAGGATAAAAAAAAGAGTAATAAAAAAGAAAAGAGAGAGAGAAAGAGAAAAATAAATTTAATGAAAATGATAAGAGAGAGGTATATAGAGATATATGAATGTCGTGTAGAGAGATAGAGAGAGAAAAAAAGGTGTGTCGTGTGTGTATAGTGTGTTGTTTACCTTTCATGCATCCGTACTTAGTATCTGGCACGAAGCCAAGGGGACAGAACTTGCAGATGGGCTTGTGCTCCTCGACGTAACACGGGGCATCGGCAGGACAGGTCGACTCGTTGCATGGATCGACGCATCGATAGTTGCGACAGGCGAGGTCTGGTGAGCAGCCGCTGTCACGCAGGCAAATGGATAGGGAAGGATTGCAATTTTTAAGGCAAACGCAAACCGGACGATGATCCAATACCTCGCATGTCTTCCCGTTCGAGCATGGCTTCGGTATTGCCTTCGTCGTGTTGCAAGGATTCTGACATTTGCCGTTTATGCACGCGGCGTTCGAGGGACAATCGCGATCGCGGGAACACGTTAGACTGTCAGGGGCGCACGTCAATTCTCCCAAATCGTTTACGACGAAACCGTGCTTGCAAACGCACATAGGACGATGCTCGCGCACCTGACACCTCTTGTTCACTTCGCACCTCTTTTTCATCATGCTCAAACACGGATCACGGCAGTCCCGATTCGCCTTGTCGCACGCGAGATTCTCCGGGCAGTCCGGATCGTCCGCGCACCCGATCGGCGGCTGCGGCGGTCGCGGATGAATCGACTGACACTTCGAATCCGCGTGACACGCCGTCTGCGGTATACCGACGTAACATTGCGGACACGAGCAACGCGCCTTGTGAGCCACCACCCGACAGAGCGCGTTTATACCACAGGCACCCCTCAACGCGCACGGATCCAGACATTTCAGATTAATGCAAGCCTTCTCGTTCGGACACTCCGAATCGCTCGTGCACTCCCGCTCTTTTTTTTTTTTTGATACCGATTTTTCAAACGTATTCGTTTTTTGTTTGTTTTTTTTTTTCGTTTATTGTTCCGAATTTATCGTCGTCGTGCGATCGTGGTTGTTGGTACGTGGTGTTTTGGTGAGGACAGGAAAAAAAAGAAAAAAAAGCATTTATAAGAACTATGAAGAGTAATTGTCACCCTATATATTGTAAACTTGTTGTCTCTTCGTAATCGCGACATGCGCCTGAACTTTGGAACATTTTTTCTTTTTTTCTTTCATGTGTCAAAAGACTTTTTCAATTGATCCGGCAATCGAAACGAATCTAAACGCGATCGAACCGGTGCTCATTTGTTTCTTTTTCACTCTTCCATCAAGGTGGGATTATTTGCTTTTGGAGACTCAAGTATTGTATATTATTCCTCCTTTTCTTCACTTTTTGTCATAGCGATAGCCGACAGGCAGCGCATATTTACAACACAAGCCCCCGGAAACAGACTTTGTAGAATAAAGGAAGAAATATGTATAATATGTATAAATATACATACAGGATTTCCCGCGAGAGTTACCCCCGATGAAAAAAAAAAAAACTATTTGCTTTCGTCCTCATCGACCAAATCTTGATTTATCGATATTTTCGTATTTTTCAAACAATATGAAAGCATACTTATATATCTCCAAAAATCAAGGCCAGCGCGTGAAAAACACAAAAATAAATCTTTTTTTTTCGCACACACTTTCGAGTATGGGCCCCTCTCTTGTGAAATCTTGTATTAAAATTGTAAAACGTAACCTGCGAACAATGCAAGCGTGTGTTCAAGTATATCAGAGTCTTCCATTTCTTCATTATTTCTTTTTCGATTTTTCAATTTTTTTTTTTAATATTAAATATTTTTTCTAGTTGAATGAAAAAAACAAAAAAAATGAAAAACTCTGACATACGTTGACTAAGATTGTACCTCTTGCGTCTGATGTCTGTGTTTTGTAAAAATAATCGATAAATTATGTACAGTTCGATTGGTAAACAAGAGACACAGGCTGCAAACGATAAATACGTAAACAAAAAAAAGGGGGGGGGGACGAGTCGTGTCTATTTACAGGTGCGGCAGAAAAATGTAAGACGTATCCGTGTGATGTTCTGTTCGAAAATCTTGCTCTTTCTGAGAATACTTGAATTTCGATAAAACATAAATAAAAAAGAGAACATTTCTGAGACTCAGCATCACATCTGTCTCTCGATTTGTTAACGTAACGCACATTCCTATTTTTCTATTTAAATTATTAATAGTACAAACTGGGCTTTCTCTCATTTTTACGTTTGCATTAATCAAATATTAAGAGGAAAAATAAAAACAACGAAAAAAAAAGGTATGAACAGCCTACGTTCGTTTTTGTTGGTGATACAAACACGGTTACTCTACACGCGTTCTTCCGTCACGGTTAATCATCGCTAGTCACAAAATGCTGTACTATACACGCACACACAGAAAAACAAATTAATTTTCAATAAATAAATATGGTAGCATTATGACGTTTCGCCGTGTTAAGGTCGTCATAGCTACGAGTCCGGTCTTACCTGTCTTGCATTCGACGTCGGGAGCGCCTGCCGTACCTGGCGGACATCTGCAAACGAATATCGTACTGTCTCGTATGCACTCGGCCCCTTTGCCGCATCCTATCGTTCGGCAGTCCAGCAAACTTTTATCCGAGCTACCTGTTGATTCGAAAAAAAATTATTAGCGCTTTCACGAACAAGATAATTTCTTCGTTTTAATCAATAAACTTTTTTTTTTTGGTTTTTTAAATTTATTAGCAGGCTTCGCACCCTCGCAGTAATAGAAAAACTGAGTCAAAATTCAGTTTTTTGGCTCATTCTTTATGAATTCTTCAATTTCGCCCCGAATAAGTAGCATTTTCGTTATCTACAGGAAATTTCCGATCGAATAGACTCTTAAAATGGAATTTAAAAAATTTCAAAAAATTTGGTCAGTCACACTGGGTCTCGGGGACTCATGAAAATTTCAATTAATGATATCTTTCCTTTTTTTTGACGAAATGAACTTTATAAAGTGTGATTTTAAAAGATTTTTGCAAAACGAAGCGAATGGAGCAGGAATCACGTTAATTCGTTCATTTTTTAAAAAGTTATTAAAGTTATTAATTTCCCGTAGATAACGAAAATGCTACTTATTCGAGGCAGAATTCAAGAATTCATATTAAAAAATCCAAAAAATGATCGAAAAATCAGTTTTTTGGCTTAATTCGTTGACAAATCCACTGTCACTTGACGAAATCAACTTTATTAAGAGTTATTTTTAAAGATTTTTGCAAAATGAAGAGAATGGTGGAACAAGAGTAATCAGCACTGGCTGGCGTTTGCAAATGAACTATCAGACCTGGGCCTCCCTTTGAGCCTTTAGTCCCTACTATTATCTACATTTTTTACATAAGAGGAATTTAAGTTTGAAATGTTTTACTGTTCCTTCAAAAACCCAGTGGGTTAACATGATGTGACACACCCACTTTTGAGTGAATTGTCATAAAAATATCACGCTCATATTTTTCAAGCAAATTAAGTGAAATTTGAAAACGTTACGCAGTGTACGCTGTACTAGGGCGTGACATTCTAAAAATTTCAAATAAATAAATAAAAAAACGAAGAAGTTTTTTGAAATTTCACTACATAACATATTCAAATTTCAATTCATACTTGCTTGAAAAACGCAAACGTGAGATTTTTCTGTAAAATCACTCGAAATTGGGTGTTTCACATCTCACCTTAATCTGAATACTTTTTAAACTTACATGCATGCATGGGATCGCCAGACGGGAAGTCGGGCGGGCAATAGCATTGGGGTTGATTTTTGTAAATTCTACAAGCCGCGTTTTCCCCGCATCGGATATCGCGGCAGAGATCGCCGCCTTCGCAGATACAAGCCTGATGAGGATCTCCGTGACAGCCAGGATCGCAGCTGCATTCGAAGCCACTCAGAGATTCTCGGCACTTTGCATTGATTCCGCAAGGCCTGCGAAGACAATCGTCGCCACCTGAAACAAAAAAATACGATAAAAAATATGTTCGAGTGTTTAATTCTTTTTAAAAATCAAATATCAAAAGAAGAGTAAATTTCAAACCTTGTTTGCAATTTATTTTAGGATTTCCGTAATGTCCCGGTGGACAGGAACACTGGGCGGTCCTGTCAACGACGCGACAGTGAGCGTTGAATCCGCAAGCACCGTGTTGAAGACAGGGATTCGTACAGACTCCGTCGTCGCTGCACCGTTTATTGGCTTCGCAGTCCTCGTTGCGATGACACTCGAGTTGATAGCACTCCTGACTGGGCTCGCCCTGATACCCTTCGGGACAGAGACAAACGGCGCGATGATTCGAGACGCGACAGAGAGCGTTTATTCCGCAAGGAGAGCCACCGAACGAGCAAGGATCCTCGCACTTTCCGTTCGTGCAGGAGAGCGACGTCGGACAGTCGGAGTGTGTTCTGCATCCGACGAGGCAAAGACCATCCCTGCAGGTATATCCCTTTGGACATCCATTGTTGACGTCGCACTTTATCCTACATTTTCCAGCCTGGCAGACCTCTCCGCACTCGCATTGCTCCTGACCTCGGCAGTTCCTCAAGCAAAATCCGATCTCGTCGCACTCGCAATTGTCGTCGCAGGGCGTCATCGTCTTCGTGCAACTTATGAGAGCGTTTCCGTAGTAATTAGGCGGACAGGTGCACTGAGCCGCGTGATTGACGACCCGACAACCGGCGCACTCGCCGCAGGCCTTGCCTCCCTCGCATGGATTTTTGCAACGATTCGCCAGACACGACTGTTCGCTGGGACAGGAGTGATCGCTTCTGCAGCCGATCACGCAAATCCGGTTGTCGCAGATCTGATTGTTGACGCAGTCGTCGTCGCTGTTGCAGATCGGCTTGCAAAGCCCGGCGTCGCAGCGCTCGTCGTTCAAGCAGTTCGAGTCGCTTCGGCAGGAAGCGTAACAGGTACCGGAGTAGCAGGTATGACCGGGAGAACATTCGTGCTCGCTCTCGCAGGGGAGGAAAGATTGCTTGCAGTTTATCCGAGGATCTCCGATCAGAGGAACAGGACAGATACACTGTTTCCTGTGATTGGTGACGCTGCACTTGGCGTTCGTTCCGCAGGCTTTGGGACTCGCGCATGGATCGACGCAGCGATTGTCCAGGCAGGCGTGCTCGTCGAGACACTCGATGTCGGCGCGACATCCGACTCGACATACGAGACCCTCGCAGATCTCCCCGCTGCGACAGTCCTCGTCCCGACGACACAGAGACTTGCACATTCCCGAAGAATCGCAACGCTCGTTGCTCAGACAATTCGCGTTCGAGGAGCAAACTGGTGAACACGTTCCGCCCGTGCAGGCCGTTCCTGGAGGACAGTCCCTGTTCGCCTGGCACGGAGGTCCCGGTGATCTCAGACAAGCGACGCGAGCGGAGGGACTCGGGATGAAACCCGAGGGACACGTGCAGGTCGCTCTCTGATTGGAAACTGTGCACTTGGCGTTCGGACCGCAGGGTGTGACGTCGCAGGGATTCGAACATTTGTTCGCGAGACAGGCCTCGTTCGCGTTGCAATCGACGTCGGCGCGACAGCCGTAAGTGCACATGTTCTTCAAGCAAATGTGTCCGAGGAAACAATCGTTGTCCAATCGACAAGTTAGAAGGCAATTTCCGTTCACACATTTCTCGTTGAAGGCGCACTCGTTGTCGATACTGCACACGGGCAGACAAACGTTGACTCTGCACGTGTTTCCTGGATTGCAGTCCTCGTTCGAGTTGCAGGATACCGGCAATCTGACGCACTCCGTCTCGGAATTTCCAGTGAAGTCTGGAGGACAGCTGCAACGTTTCGCGTGGGCGGTTACTTGGCACTCGGCGTTTATGCCGCAGGCAGCGTGGACCTTGCAAGGATCGAGACACTGGCCGCTGAGACAAGAGTCCGACAGGTTGCAATCCTCGTCGGTGTGGCAGGAAGGTCTGCAGACGTTGTTGTAGCAGTAAGAATTATCTGGGCAAATCGCGGTCGAGATACAGGCGATTGGCTGAGGTCGACAGCCCGTCTGGAGATCCCGGGGATCTCCCTCGTAGCCGGGCCTGCAATGGCAGAGAGCGACGTGCTCCTCGGCGAAGCAGTCTGCGTTCGGTCCACACTGAACTCGAGAACAGACGTCAGTGCATTTCGGCGTTCCGTTTATCTCTATGCAACTCGCCGAGGCTGGACAATCCTCGTCCGCGAGACACTCGACTGGCTGACGACATCCGCTGTTGTACGCATCCCCGACGGTTCCTGGCTGGCACTGACATCTGTAGGAACCTCGAGAATTGCTGCAGAGAGCTCCGGGTGCGCATGGCGAGGTGGCACAATAATCGATCAGCTGACAACCCCTCGAGGGATCTCCGGTGTAGCCCGGCTGGCAGGTACAAACTTGAACGTGACTCTTGGCAGAACAGATGGCGTTCGGGCCGCAAGGATTCCTCGCGAGACAGGCAATTCTGCAGGTGTGCAGGTCGCATATTTTCTCCTCGGAGCATTCCTCGTTCCTGGTGCACTCGATGGGCTGGCAGCCCATCTTCTCGTCGTTTCCGTCACCGAAGAAGCCCTCGAGACACTGACAGGAAGCTGCGTGTCCGGCTGGGGAAGGCTTGCACTCGGCGTTTCTGGCGCAGAGCACGAGGTCGCAGACTTTGCGACACTCGGCCTGGCCTCTGCTGTTCCTGGAACACTTCTCGTCAAAGTCGCAGTCGCTGTCGCTGCTGCAACGAAGCTCCTGAACGCAGACGTTGTTTCTGCAGTACTGATACTCCGGGCAGGTTGAATTGCTCCTGCAGGTCGGTCGACAGAGTCCACCGATGCACAGTTGGTCCCCGATGCAGTCACGAAGACTCGTGCACAGTGCGGTGCAAATACCCCCGTTGCAGGCCGATCCTGTGGGACACTGAGCGTCGCTCTTGCAGTACTGAACCGGAGTACAACCGAGATTCGGGTCGCCGGTACCACCGGGTTGACAAGTACACACGGCGCTGTGATTGAGCGGCGAACAGTCCGCGCCCTGTCCGCAGACGTTCGGGACGGAGCAAGGATCGACGCATTTGTGATCGAAGCAGGCATCGCTCGGCGAGCAGTCGCTGTGATATTTGCACTCGAATCGAACGCAGTGAACCTTCGGATCCCCGGTACTCTGACCCGGACACCTGCACTGAGCGACGTGGCTCCTCGCCACGCACTCGGCGTTCTCTCCGCAGACACCGGCGACCTCGCAGGGATTCCTGCAGGTATTTTCTATACAGGATGCTGTCGTCGGGCAGTCGGAATCGGTGAAACAGTCGCCAGGCTGCTTGCAGCCCGAGCGGAAGGGATCACCGATCAGACCGTGCGAGCAGGTGCAGCTGAACGAGCCTTCGGTGTTCTGACACGTGGCTGACGGATGACAAGGGTGCGAGAGACACTCGTCGACGTCCACGCAGCTGTCTCCCGCTAAAACGAAACCGTTATGACACTTGCAGACTCCGAGGTGATTAACGGCGACGCAGTTTCCGTATCCGCAGAGAAGAAGGTTGCAAGGGCTGGAACACTTGTTGGTCTCGGTATTGCAGTGCTTGTCGTTCGGACAGTCCGTGTCGACGAGACACTCGACCTTGAAGCAGCCAGTGGAGTCTCCTATGTATCCAGCCTGGCACTGGCATCCGGCAACGTGATCGATCACCGAGCACACGGTGTTTGGACCACAGTCGACCAGGGAGCAAGGATCCGTACAGCTCCGCTGAACGCAAGCCTGGGAATCCTGACAGTCGTCGTTGCTCTGACACTGATGAGGTATGAGGCATCCTGTGGTCAGAGGATCTCCGGCGGTTCCCGGTGGACACGAGCAACGATAAGATCCGTGAAGATTTACGCAGTCGGCAGTCGGATGGCAAGGCCTGTCCTCGCACTCGTCAATGTCCAGGCAAGTCCTCGCTGGTCCCGCGATGAAACCGTGACTGCAACGACACCTCCCGTTTAGACAGACCTCGTCGTCCCTGCAACCGGCGTCCGATGTGCAGCCGATCTCGCAAGAACCGTCGATGCAAAGCTCCCCGGGCAAACAATTGCCATCGCCGTAGCAAATCTTGGCGCAGAAACCATTCTTACAGGTCTCACCTTGAGCGCAGTTCTGCTCGCTCGTGCACTGGCACTGGCACAGACCGACGACGCAGAGATGCTGCGACGGGCACTCTCGGCTCGTTTGACAGACACCGGGAACTCTTACGCATCCCTGGGTAGGCGTTGGATTTCCCTGGAATCCTTCGGGACAGGAGCAAGTCGTGGTGTGATCGGTGCAGGTGCAGATCGCGTTTATTCCGCAGACGTCCTTCCTCGCGCAAGGATTACGACATCGGTTCTCGATACAGGACTCGTCCGATGGGCAATTGCGACTGCTGCGACAGCCCAGAATACAGACACCGTTGTGACAAGTCTGATCGGTTTGACACTGAGTCGGAGTCACGCAGGGAACGGCGCAGACGCTGTTGACGCATTGCTCACCGGTCGCGCAGTCCTCGATCGTCCGACAGACGGATTTGCACTGTCCGTCCAGGCAATTACCACCGTTGCAGTCACCGTCGTGGACGCAGTAGTTCGTAGATCTTACACATCCGTTATGAAGACCCTCGCTGGACGGGACGAACCTGTGAACGCACCGACATATCGGCTGTCCATTGATTATCTCGCAAATAGAATTCGCTCCGCAGGCGTTCTCGCAAGGATTTACGCAACGGTGATTTTCGCAGAGAGAATGAACCGGGCAATCCTTGTTACCGTGACAGAATCCTTCCGGTTGACATCCGTCGCCGTACGGATCACCGACGTGATTCGGTTGACACTGACAGACGGGATTGTTCGTCGGCCCGACGACGCAGACCGCGGTGTGGTGGCAAGGATTCGGATTGCAGGCCTCGACGGCGACGCACTCGACGTCGGGCACGGGATTCGCCTTGAATCCCGGAGGACACTGGCAGATCGCTCGATGATCGTCGCTGATGCAAACGGCGTTCGTTCCGCAGGCATTCTCGTCGCAGGCGTTGTAGCACGTGTGAGTCAGTCTGTTGCAGAGTTGAGTCGGCGGACAGTCGATGTTGTAGACGCATGGGACAGCCTTGCATCCGGTACTCGCGTCATTCGGATCGCCCGCATAGAGACCAGGAGGACATTCGCAAACGGCGACGTGGTTGTTGACGACGCACAGCGCGTTCGGTCCGCAGGTTACGAAGCTGCACACTGGTTGACAAGATAGAACGTTGTCACCGGAAGAACGACAGGTGTGATCCTCCGGGCAGTCCGTGTCCGTCGTACAGTGATCCTTTCTCAAACTCTGGCAACCGTGACGATCGTTCGGATTTCCCGTGAATCCTGCCAGGCACTCGCAAGCGGCGCGGTGTTCGTTCGCGATACACTGCGAGTTCGACGTACACGTGAAAGTCTTGCACATTGGTACACATTTGAGGACTCCAAGAGCATCGGGACGACAGGCCTCGCTCGTGTGACAATCGTGATCGCTTATGCAGTCGGGCACCGACGGTTTTTCACAGGTCGAACTCACAGGATTCCACTCGTAAGATCCTTGACAAACGCACTCTGCGTGTCCGCGAGAATCTGTCTGGCAGCGCTGGTGCGATCCACAGGCGACCTTGGCGCATGGATCGACGCAATCTTGAACGCCGTTTTCTTGGACCTGGCAGAAGTGACCCTTGACGCAATCGCTGTCTCGAGTACAGGTCGGAGGAACTACCGATCTGTCCGGTTGGCAGCCATCCACCAGATTACTAGGATTACCGTAATAACCGTCGACGCAGAGGCAGGACGACACGTGATTCTGAGTTACGCAGAAGGCGTTCGGCCCGCATTGGAGTTTGCTGCATGCGTCGACGCACTTTCTCACGCCCTTGCCAATTTGGAAGCAAATCTGTTGAGGCTCGCAGTCGAGATCGTTCGAACAGTGTCCTCTCGGATAGCAACCTTTCGCGACGTCGTTCGGATTCCCCTTGTATCCCGGAGGACAGAGACAAACGCCGTCCTGGCAGACCGACCTCGGGCCGCAAACAACGGTGCTACACTTGTCGAGACACTTCCCATTGATGCAACTGTAATCTATGGGACAAAGTGTTTCCGGGCCGCAGTGACAGTCTTCCGGATTCCTGCAGGGTTCGGGCTGCAGAGTCTGACATCCGACGAACGGATTTCCGAAGAATCCGTCGATGCAACGACAGTCGTAGCTTCCGATCGTGTTTATGCAAACCGCGTTCGATCCGCAGGCGTTTCCGTTGCACTCGTTCACGTCGTGACACTGGATGAAAGGATTTCCGGCGTAACCCGGTGGACAGACGCACTCAATGGCGTTCGGACCGGCGTGACACTGGGCGTTCTTTCCGCAAACTGAACTCGTGCATTCCGACTTCTTCTGAGCTCCGCAGCCGTGATAAGGATTACCGCTCGTTCCTGGATTGCACACGCATTTGAAGTCCGCGAGATCGTATTCGCAGTGAGCGTTTTCCCCGCAACTCGGCTCGCAACGAGGTGGCTGTATCGGTGGCATGCAAAGAAGATCCGGATTCCCGACGAAGTAAGGATTGCACACGCATTTGTTCGTTTCGGGATCGCACGTTGCACCAACCCCGCAAACAATTCCCTCGCAGCGACGCTTACAACGTCCGCTTATGCAAACGCTGGGCTCGGCACACGGGACCTCCGGCGAACAGATGTCCGGTGCGCATTGACCACCCGGGAAGGGATTTCCCATGAATCCTTCGATGCACTTGCAAGTAGGACCGTCGTAACTGACGATGCACTGAGCTCCAGCACCGCACACGAAGCCATCGCATTCTGTGGAAATTAAAAAAAAATGTATACTCAAATTTAAATATATACTCTTCAAACTATAATGAAAGATTAGATTTTTGCGAAAATAGATTGTCCCATGGATACTTTGTATTACTCGTGACTGTAGTATATATTTCTTCAAATTAATCAATCGAGGAAATAATAAGGTTTTATATATATAATAATAATAATATATATATAATATAATAATAATAAAAATTTAATTAAATATTCGCTCAAAGTTTTGAAAATACTAAATAAAATTTGCGCGAATGATCTTAACCCTCAGTGTGTACACAGGGTCTTTGAAAGAACAATCAAAATTTCAAACTTAAATTCTTCACTTATGAATAAAGGGTGTCCTTCAGGTAATCCATCTAAAAAATGTAGATAGTAGTAGGGACTAAAGGCCCAAGGGATATCCGGGTCTGACAGTTAATCTGTAAACGCCAGCCAGTAGAAGAGTAGTAAAAAATATAGTGTGAATAGTTGACTTACGAGAAACACATTCGTTATTTTTTCCCTCGGTAAATCCGACAACGCATCTGCACCACGGAGCGTGCTTGTCAGGCTCGCAATACGCGTTCGGTCCGCAAGAGACATTGTCGCAAGGATTTACGCATTTTCCCTGAACGCAGGCGAAGTAATTGTCGCACTCGTCGTTGTTCGAGCACTCGTGACGAGGCGAGATACCACCGACGCACCCGGAGCCGTATGGATCACCGGAAGTGCCTCGAGGACACTCACAAATGTGTCCACCGTGGTTGTTGATGCAATAAGCTCCGTGAGCGCAAGGATTGTCCGAGCACTCGTTAACGTCTACGCAACCGTGCTGAGGATCGCCCTCGTAGCCAGTTTCGCACATGCACTTTGGTGGATCGCTCGGTGTACATTTTGCGTTGATGCCACACGGGAAACGATCGCAAGGATCTGTAGAGGATAAATATCAAATAAATTAACCAATTTTTGAGTCACAAAAAAAAATACAAAAATAAATAAATAAAAAATCTAGAATTGTCAATTATACGTTTTACATCGACGATACTCACTCTTGCAGAGATTTCCATCGAGAGGATCCGTGTAAAATGGCGGTGGACAAACGCATTCGCCAGGTTGAACACACTTTTCGTTAGCCTTGCACTCGTTGTCGTTGACGCACCTTTTCTGAGCTGGAGAACAGAGTCCGTTGTAAGGATCGCCACCGTAACCGTGAGGACATACACACTGGTGAGAACCCGGCAGGTTTATACACTCGGCACCGTATCCACAAACTTGATGTCCATTTGTGCACTCGTTTATATCTGTTGAAAAAAAATGTATATTTCAGACACAAATATAAAAATAACGCTTTAATTATAATTAAGGTAATTTAATAATAATTAAGGTAATTGCACCATGATATCGTTTAGTTCACATTTTGTTAAAATTTTCCATAAACTTTTTTTAACGTGTGTTAATTTTTAGGTTTCACTGTGCAGGAGTCGAGATATTTATTGGTAAAAATCACAAAGTTGCAAACAATAAAATATACAAACAATAATAAAAATAAAATATTTTATCAAAAAGTTGCAAACAATAAAATATTTTGTTATTAAACAATTAAATTTATCATAGCTTTTACATAATCTAATTATGAGTAAGAAAAAATAAATTGACACATGTAATTTGACTTCGACCCAACTGGACCGAACTACCTTAAGATAAATATAGAAAAAGTAAGTAAATACCTTCGCACGATCCATCGGGACTGGTACTGTATCCCTTGGGACAAGCGCAGTAATTGACACCTCCGGCGATAGTGATGCACTCGGCTCCACTGGGACAAGGCTCGCCTCTCGAGCAACCAGACAGCATGCACTTGCCATTGACGATTTTGTACGGCGGTTGACATTGGCACTCGATGCTGTTGCACTCTTCGCACAACGAGTAAGGATTCCCGTTGAAGCCTGGAGGACACTGACACTCGTAACTACCAGGCAAATTTTTACAGATCGCGTTGACACCGCAGGCAGGCTTTTCCCTGGATTCCATGCACTCGTTGATGTCTCGACACTTTCCGGTCTCGTGGTCCCTCGTGTAACTCCGTTGGCAAATACAAACGCTGCTCCCGACGAATTCGTCCTTGACACATTGCTCGCCAGCTGGGCAGGGAGTGCTCGGTCCGCAGATATGAGGGACCTCGGACTTTTCGCAACCACCGTTGTAAGGATCGCCGGTCATTCCGCTCGGACACTGGCAAGAAAACGTACCGGCCTCGTTGTTACAAATCGCTCCTGGTGGACAAGGATTCATTGCGCACTCGTCAACGTCCTTACAGCCTCCCTTGACTCCTGGCTTCCCTGTGTATCCGTCGCTGCATAAACAGGTTGCCACGTCGTTCAGCAGCATGCAGTGGGCGTTCGGACCACAGGACAGGTCCTCGCAAGGATCTGAAATAAAAAATTTTACAATATTTTATCTTATCTTATTAATAAAGTTGATTTCATCAAGTGACAGTGAATTTGTCAACGAATTAAGCCAAAAAACTGATTTTTCGATCGTTTTTTGGATTTTTCAATATGAATTCTTGAATTTCGCTCCGAATAAGTTGTATTTTCGTTATCTATGGGAAATTTCCGATCGAATAGGCTCTTAAAATCGATAAAAAAAAATTTGAAAAATTTTGCGAATTTTTTAAGGTATACCCCACCCCTTTCCATTTTTTCAAAAATCTTCAAGGCGTCATAACTTTTTAAAAAATTGATGAATTTACGCGATTCTTGCGCCATTCGCTTCGTTTTGCAAAAAACTTTAAAAATCACCCATAATAAAGTTGATTTGGTTAAGAGAAAGAAAAGATATTGTTAATTGAAATTTTCATGAGTTCCCGAGAGCCAGAGTGTGACTGACCAAATTTTTGAAAT